>CM039316.1:201823804-202064660 GCA_022316695.1 Camellia oleifera
TGTGGGTCATCATAATGCATTCATGGCAGTCCCTTTTGTGGGTCATCGGAATGCCTTCATGGCAATCCCTTTTGTGGGTCATTAGAATTTCTTCATGGCAATCCCTTTGTGGGTCATCAGAATGCCCTTTACGGCCATCCCATTATGGGTCATCAGATTTGTTAACGTTAATGGATGTGCCACGTACTATGATAAGAACTATACAAACTTTGAATACGAATGTAACTAAGTATATGAATCTGTTTCTACTTTGACGATTGAACATGTATATGAATCCGTTTTTGATTTGAAATCTAAATACGCATAAGGCTCTGTTTCTGATAAAAATCTATCTCTAATATAAACTCTAATTTCTGACTCTGTGATGGGCATCATTCATTAAAATCCCTTTACTTTGTTGTTATTCACTGGGCATCAGCTCACTATTTGTTATTATGTATGTAGGTGAGCAGGCACGTGATCAGGCCCAGAGTTGATGGCCTACGATTCTATTTTGTCAGCCAGCCATTATGTCTCTAAGGAGGTTCCCTTTTGTGAGCAAGTCAAGTCTAAATGGCATATGTTTAAGGCCTTGTCTTCTTTGAAATATGAACAAGTTTTCTGTTACGTATATATTGGGCTAAGTCCCTTTTGGCTACTTTTGTATTGATGTAAGACCTGTATTATGACAACACGTATATTTGTAAAAGATTTAAAATTTATGTCCTTTATATGTTTACACAGCTCTATGGACTATGTACATTTTGTATATTTGCTTTCGCAGCCCTTAATTCTATGTTATTCTGTTAAGAGGCCTTTGGTAATCCAAGGATTACTGGCCGGTTACGACGTTAAACCTATTGGGGTGGGTTTGGGTCGTGACAGAGTGGTATCAGAGCACATGTTATACCACACACACGAGTCCATATGAGCTATAGGATGTCCTAGAAAGAAGTAGGGACATATCATTAACATGTGTGAGTGTGTGGTAATCTGTATAAATGTGAAAATTGAATTTGAATATGGACAAATAAAATTAAAAGAAATGAACAAGATTATTCCTATGTTTATTATTACTTGGTGTCTCTATAGTAACATGGAGAATGCAAGAGGAAATGATACAAGCGAATCCTCAGAGGCACGCATGAGCTAAATGGAACAGATGCTTGTAGCATTAATTGAGGCCATGACGTAGCAACTAAGACAACAACCTTTACCTCATCCGCCTCTACCAATATTGGTTGAACCAGACAATAGTGACGTCATCAATTTGAATTAGAAATTTATGAAAATGAAACCGCCGACCTTTTTGGGTGGCATTAAACCATTGAAGGTGGAAACCTGGTTGCTAGAAATGGAAAAGTTATTTGAAGTGTTCCCTTGCTCCACAACTTAGAAAGTGTTCTTGGCCACCTACACCCTAAAGGATGAAGCCTGGAGATGGTAGTTGTTGGTCCAAAATAACAACGGGGACATGACATGGTCTCAATTCAATGAGATATTCTACAACAAGTACTTTTCCCAATGCTTCAGAGACCGAAAAGTGTCAAAATTCCAAGAACTCAAACAAGGCAGGATGTCAGTGGTCGAATATGAGGCCAAGTTTTCTGAATTAGCTTGTTTTGCCCCATACATGGTGGACATCGATTATAAGAAAGCACGAAAGTTCGATGGAGGACTAGACCTGGACATATTTGATTGAGTAGGTGTATTGAAGATGCTAACATACGTGGAAGTCCTTGATAGAGCCCTCATGGTTGAAGCCAACTTAGCCGCGAAGAAACAGACTAATGCTCTGACAACTGAATAGAGGGGTAAGAGATCGGGATCTAATTTTAAAAGAGGTCGGTCATTCTCAAAGAAGAAAAATACGAGATCCTATAGTAGTTCTAGCCAAAGTAATGGATCTACACTAACTTGCCCAGAATATGGTAAGAAACACAAGGGGATTTGTTATCAAGCGACGGGTGCCTGTTTCAGGTCTGGTAAAACTGGCCATATGATGAAAGATTGTCCTATCAGGCTCGAAAATACCAACCGTCCAGTCACAAGTTCAGTCGAATCCGCTTCTACATCAAGAATGAACACAAAAGCTGACACCGAAAAATAAACCTTAAGGCAGGGTCGAGTATTTGCATTTGTGCCTGGTGATGTGCGGAACACCGAATCTGTGGTGTCAGGTATAATCTCTATATGTGCTCAGAATGCCTGTGCTGATTGATTCTAGTTCCACGCATTCATTTGTATCGCGTGCTTTTTCCCAGAAACTAACTAGACCTTTGGAACCCATGAATTGTTTATTATTTGTGTCTATACCGTCTGGGAGTTTTATGATATGTGCTTATGTTTATCCGACATGTGATATTATGATTGGTGATATGACATTATATGTTGATTTGTTGCCCTTGAGCATTGTAACAGCCCCGATCCGTAAATAACTACTTATTCATAATTAAGAATGCTAATTAAGTGTCCAAAATGGAATTATATGTTATTATTAATTGTGATATGTGCTTTGTGGTAATTTGTGCATGTCTATCTGATTTGAAAACTATTTGTCATGATTTTTGCTTTGAATCTGAAATTGTTAGACTAAATGCTTTCAGAAACCGAATTTGAGTTTATAGATTGACTAACTAGAATATTTGGAACCATATGAGAAGTTTTGTTAAAAATTGATTTAGTTCAATAAAATCGCATGTGATTAAATTGAGCCTTAATTGGAACTATTTTTGATTAATTAAATTTTTTGCTAACCTTGACTAATTAAGGTTACTTGTGTTTGATTTAAATGATACATGATTGATACTTAATCTAATCCTATTAATGATCCAAGATGTAATTAAGTGTATGATGTGCTAAGGCATTTTGTAATGTTGGGTGTGGAGGAGTAAAATCCTTTAGTGGGTGTGTGTTGAGAAATCTGTGTGAGTGTATTGAGAAATCTAAGTTAGGCATTTGGTGATATTGAATGTAGGGGATTACAACTCTTGTGGGTGTGTTGGAATAATGCATATGTGTGCACATGTTGTGTATTCAAAATGTGAGAGTGTGTGTTGTGTAGTTTTTGATAAGATATGAGGGAATGTAGGCAACATTCCTTGGCTCATTCTACTTCATTGAGTTAAGAGTTCAAGCTGGAGAGAGAGAAAGAGCTTGGCTTTGGTGAGAGAGAGCTCAAAAGTTTGAAGAAGAAGAAGAAAACTAAGAAAATTCATCTCACATTTCTGAAATTAAAGCCTTGGGTAAGGATTTTATGTCTAATTTCTGTAGCTATTCCTCCATGCATCATGATTTCATCAAGTTTTAAGCTACTTTCATGAGAGTGCAAGAAATGGGTCTTTGAACATGTAGATTACTTTCATGTGTATTCACGGTAGATCATCTTTGATTTTATCATTTTGAGTTTGAGTTTTAAAGTCTTTGCATGCATGTGAGTTTAAATCATGTCCATTGTTTCATAAATTTATGGGTTTGTTGATCACCATTTGCATGTTATGAAAAATCATGAAAAGAGTTAAAAAATCTTGCATGAAGGAGTTTTGATTCAAATCTTTCAAGAATTGATGAGTTTTTGAATAAAAGGTGTTTTAAGGGTCTTGTATTGAAGTTTTCTAAAGCTATTTTATGTGTTTGATCAAATCATGCAAGACCCCAAGTTTTGAAAGTTGTTTGGAAGCCATTTTTGTTAAGCTTGGTGCCCAGAAATTCACAGCTAGCTCGAGCGAAGAAGTGGTGGCTCGAGCCAACATTACGAGCTCCCAGTATTTTGAACTCTGCAAAAGCTGGCTCGAGCGAAGGAGTGGTGGCTTGAGCGAGCTCAGTTTTGCCTTCAGCTGGCTCTAGCCACGAAAAGCTAGCTCTAGCCACCAGCTTATTTTCAGCATGTTTTCAAAATATGTTTTAAGTACATATCTTCACTCTCATCTCTTTTCGGGCATTCTTAGGCATGATTTATGAGCCATTAAGGATTAATAAGCTAAGAAACAACATATGTAAGTGAATTAGAAATTATGTGTCGAATCCGAGTATGTGGTTCTATGTGAACAAGCTATGTGACATGGAATGAATAGGAAGTTAAAGCAAGAAAGCTAAGCCATGTATGGCCACATGAATGAGTAATAATGAGACATGTTTTGTGCTACGTACATTTATGTTTGTAGGTCAAGACTCGAAGACTAACCAACCGTTTCTGGAAGCCCACTGTGAGTAACGTTATTGTAAAGATATGTTCATATGAATTATGTTCCAAATGTGATTTGATGAGTTATGATTTTTGAAATGATATTTGTATACATGAACAAATGTCCTATGTTTGAAATCTATTATGGCATTCATAGATAGTCCCAAGTCATGGGGGACGGCATATTAATGCAGGTCCATGACATATATGTAATTACGAGATCTCGTTAGCCACTTCATTATGGTGATATGTGTTTAATCGGTATCTGGAACCGATTACTCTAGTCGGAAGACGATATGTGATGTGTTCTATGGAATGTACCATTATTATGTTCGGATATGAGGATGATTATGTTATGATCTGTTTTATGATTATGAAATGTTCGGAATTCGTTCACTAACCTCTTTACATTGATGTTATTCATTGGGCTTTAGCTCACAGTGTGTATATATATATGTATAGGTGAGCGTTTTGGAGATCAGGCCTGAAGACTTTTGTCTAGATCTATGTCTTGTTGTCAGCCAACCATTGTGCCTCACGTGGAGGTTCTTCAAGTGTCACGTGTTTTAAACTCTGTTGTTTCTGTATATAAGACTCGTTTTGTTTTTGTTGGCTATACTTAAGATGTAATAGCTAAGTGTGTGGGTATAATGTGAAAATGATTTTTGGTTATGCATATAAAGTTTTAAATATTTTGTTTTATGTAAGTTTACACAGCTCATTGGACAACTATATTTATGTATTTGCTTCCGCTAGCCCCTTAATTTTTTTAATCAGTTCAGAGGCCTTCGGTAATCCAATGATTACTGGCCGGTTACGACGCTAAACCTATAGGGGCGGGTTTGGGTCATGATAAGCATAGACCATTTTGATTGTATATTGGGCATGGATTGGTTGACAAAGTATTGTGCAACTATTGATTGTGTGAATAAAACCGTTGTGTTTCGACCACCTAGTATGCCTGAGTTTGTTTTTACTAGAAATGAGGCAGTTCCTCCACCATACTTGATTTCATTTATGAAAGCTAGGAAATTGTTAAGGAAAGGTTGTGGGGGCTACTTGTGTTGTGTGTTGGCTGAGTCTTCGGATAGTGCTAAAGTAGAAACTATTTGGTTTGTGATTTTCCTAATGTGTTTCCTAATGACCTACTTGGGGACTTAATCGATAGGAAAATTGAGTTTACGATTGATGTAATACCTGGAACATAACTTATTTCCAAGACCCCCTATAGAATGTTAACTTCTGAACTCAAAGAGTTGAAAGTTCAACTTCAAGAACTTTTAGACAAGAAATTTATTTACCCAAGCACATCACCATGGGGTGCTCCAGTCTTATTTGTAAAGAAGAAGGTTGGGTCTTTGAGATTATGTATAGACTATCGTGAATTGAATAAAGTAACCGTGAAGAACAAATACTCATTACCCCGAATAGATTACCTATTTGACCAACTCTAGGGAGCCCAAGTGTTTTTCAAAATTGACCTTAGATTCGGGTATCACCAGTTAAAGGTCAAGGCAGAAGACGTAGACAAAAACTGCATTCAGAACTAGATATGGGCATCATGAATTCCTAGTCATACCATTTGGGGTAACTAATGCACCTGCAGCGTTCATGGACTTAATGAATAGAGTGTTCAAACAATTCCTTGATGAGTTTATTGTTGTGTTCATCGATGATATATTGATTTATTCTAAAAGTAGGGAAGAGCATGAAAATCATCTGAGAATTGCTTTACAAACCCTAAGGGAAAAGAAGTTATATGCAAAGTTTTCCAAATGTAAATTTTGGCTTGATATTGTGGCATGTTTGGGGTATGTAATCAACAAGGATGGTGTCTCCGTTGATCCACAGAAAATTGAAGCTATTGTAGACTGGCCCAAACTGAAAAATGTATTAGAAGTTTGAAGTTTTCTAGGACTTGCAGGCTATTATCGCAGATTTGTGAAAGATTTTTCCAAACTTGCTTTGCCACTCACTCAATTGACACAGAAAGCTACATCATTTGATTGGACTAAACAAATGGAAAACTGTTTTCCAAGAGTTAAAGACCAGGTTAGTAACTGCACCAATTTTGATTCTACCTAATGGTATTGATGGGTTTCAGATTTATAGTGATGCCTCCTATAAAGGTTTGGGATGTGTGTTGATGTAAAATGAGATGGTATTTGCTTACGTCTCTCGGCAACTTCGTCCTCACGAAAAGAATTACCCGACTCATGATCTTGAACTGCTAGCTGTGGTGTTTGCTTTGAAAATTTGGCGCCATTATCTGTGTGGTGTGACTTGTGAAGTGTACACATACCATAAAAGCCTCAAATATTTATTCACCCAAAAAGAATTGAACATGAGACAGAGAAGGTGGTTAGAGTTGATCAAGGACTATGATTTACAGATTTTATATCATCCGGGAAAAGCTAATACTGTGGCAGATGCCTTGAGTCGAAAGTCAATGGGAAATTTGCAATGTTTGCTCACCGGTCAGAAAGAATTGTTATGTGACTTGGAAAGGGATGAGATTGAAGTTGTATTGCGAGAACAAGATGGGATCTTAGCTACCATTTCCGTTCAACCTGTGATCATTGAAGAAATAAAAAAGAAACAACTTGAAGATGAGTTCTTGAAAAATATTGTGGATGAAATTGATTCAAAACCAAGGCCCGGGTTTGTATTTGAGAACAATGTGTTGAAATTTCAAGGTCTTCTTTGTGTGCCAGATTGTTTTGATTTGAGGAAATGCTTATTACTGAAGCCCACAATTCCAAATTTGCCATGCATTCGGGGAACACAAAGATGTATCATGACTTGAAACAAAATTTCTGGTGGCCTGGGATAAAAAAGTGTATTGTAGATTTTGTGGCAAAATGTTTACACTGCCAACAAGATAAAACTGAACATCAACGACCTGTCGAATTGCTACAGCCACTTCCCATGCCAGAATGGAAATGGGAACATATCACGATGGACTTCATTGTCGGATTACCTCGCTCTCCTGGAGGTATGGACTCTATCTGGGTAATTGTTGATCGTCTAACTAAGTTCGCACATTTTTTACTTGTTAAATTGTTGTATAATACGGATAAGTTGGCTAACTTGTATGTTAATGAGATTGTGAGATTACATGGCGTGCTAGTATCTATTGTATTTGACAGAGACCCTAAGTTCACTTCAAGATTCAGAAAGAGTCTACACCAAGCTTTGGGAACTGAATTGAGACTAAGTAGTGCTTATCACCCATAGATAGATGGCTAATCTAAATGGACCATTCAAATATTGGAAGACTTGTTACGGATGTGTACCCTAGACTTTCAAAGCAGTTGGGAAACCTACTTACTATCGGCCGAATTTGTGTATAACAATAATTACTATTTAAGTATTGGCATGGCTTCTTATGAAGCTTTATACGGTAGAAAGTGTCAATCTCTAATTTGTTGGGCTGAGGTAGGTGATAAACCGTTGTTGGGACCAAAACTTGTGCAAGAAACAACTGAGAAGGTGAAATTGATTCAACAACGTCTGAAAACAGCACAACGCCGCCAAAAGAGTTATGCTGATGTCCGAAGAAGAAACAGGGAATATGAAGTTGGGAATCACGTGTTTATCAAAGTAACTTCGATGAAGGGCCAAACGCGGTTTGGTATTAAGGGCAAGTTAGCACCGAGAGATTTTTGGGGGTTCCATGACCCCCAATTTGATCTTGGCCCATGATGCGTGTGTGGAGTCCACTCATGTATGTGTGTGCCCTACATTATAAGTGGTTAGGATGAGAGTGGGGGTTGTGGGGGCCATGTATGGTCTCTATCACAATTGTTATTAAATAAATATATAGGAGATAAAGTAAAGAGATGAATTAAATACACTTATAAATAGCATTTATGTCTAATTTTGCATAAATTTTTTGCCTACACCAATGTGAGCTTTAAGGTTGTGTTTAGATTATAAATTTAAGAATTTTTTTTTTTTTTATAAAAAAAAAAAAGATAGATGAAATGTAACTATGTTTTATTTACACTTTACCTATATATATTTTTAAATCATTATTCAAATTTATAATTCAAATGCAGTTGAAAAAAAAAACTGTTGGTGCTCTTTGTATACCGGTGTAAGGCTGCTGGTTTTAGAAGTATCAGCATTGACTGCAGTCTCTAGAGAGTGTTACTTTGGACCATCCATCCATGACTTCATATAAACAAGTGGGCTTTTGGATTGATTTCTGATTGATGATTGATGATGATGAGTGAGAGACAATAGTTGAGCTACAATAAATTGATTCTGGCGAAGTAGCAAGAGATATGTTTTAACTTGTATATTTTGATTACTAATTTTTAATTTATTAAATGTTCCAGAATACATAGAAACAAACAGAAATTTTGAAAAAAAAGAAAAAAAAAAAGAAAGATGTAGTGACAACACTATAAATACAAAGAAACACAGATCCTCTTCTTCAACCGGTACAACTTTCAGTTTCAAGATCCTCTGTTTTCAAAACCCCACTTAGATATTTCAACTCCACATCAACAAAACAATCAAATGGGTATTCATTTACAGTCCATGATTGTTCAAGCCAAGCAAATTTTGAAGCTTCAGTCTCATCTCCTATCTAGAAATCTGTCATCAGATGTTCCTAAAGGCCATTAAGCAGTGTATGTAGGATAGTCTCAGAGGAAGAGATTTGTGGTTCCAGTTCCTGTATTGAACCATCCTTCATTTCAAGACTTGCTTCATCAAGCTGAGGAAGAGTTTGGGTTTCCATTATCCAATGGGTGGTCTCACTATTCCTTGCAATGAACAAGCCTTCCTTGACCTCACTTCTCAATTAACCAGTGTTTCTTGAAATCTGTCACTTCAAAGTTTGGTCAAGAATTCTCTGTTATACCAAAATAAAGAGTTTGAGTGTTTTGAAACATGAGAACAGAGAATTTGGGCCTTGAGCTTTGGCAAATAGCCACTCTCCCTCTTCTCTTTTCTTGTGTTTTAAACTCATGTAAAAACTCATCCACCATTGTAGTTTAACTGAGTGGGGAGAGAAAGAAAATCCTTTCTCAGCAAATTACTTCATATGCAAATGAAACCCATTACTCTTAATCTGGTCCAGCTGCTGATTATTCTACTCTGCTCGTTTGTTAATGCTTCAACAATAATCCTAGAATTTAATTACCTAATGTGACCCAAATACATGTGGCCTCGCGTGTATCTTATTCTATGATAGATTTTTGTGTTATTGGTGACTTGTATGCAGGGCCGAATCTGGCATAAGGCCTCTGCCTTGGGCCCCAAAGTTTGGGCCTAAAAATAGAGCCTCTCAAACTTAGTAAAATCTTATAAGTTCAATTTTTTTTTTTTTTTAGATCAATTTAAAGGGTTCCAAAATGTTTTATTGGGTCCATGTATGGTTTAGCCCATATTTATTTATAAGTGTAATTTGACCCATATTTATTAAAATAAAAATATATATTAAAAAAAAAAGTGTTTGGGCCTAAGAAAAACAATACATATAATATATGGGTCCTAATTTTTTTTTATTTACATTCTTTATCTATTAGATTTTAGTGGAATAAATAATTTTGCCCTAATTTTTTTACCTAAGTCTTTATCATTTTTAATTGAATATTTTTTTCCTAATTTTTTTGTTTTAATTTTGTTTCATTAAATTATTTTGTTTATAATTTTAATGATTATATGTGTAAGTAATTTTTTTTATAACTACAAACAAATAAAAAAGTTATAACTTATTATTTTATCCATAATTTTTTTTTTTTCAATGTAAAAAGAGTTTCCATTTCCAAAATTCACCTTCAAATCCCCTAAATCCCAAGCTGACCCTGCTTGTATGATTCAATGATCAAAAGACTACTAATGAAATGACCCCCTGAATGTTGTAAATATCCAATAGGAACCTTTCATATTCCAAATGGACAAAACAAAAGATCCAACAAAAATATCCCAAAGATCAAAACAAATTGTTAACTTATTAGTATTATTTAAAAGAGTTAATTATCTAAAAGTTCAATTTATAAATGTTATGACAGTTTAGGTCATTTTTAACATTTTTTGAACTAATAGATTATATTTAGTAAAATTGATAATATTATCCATTTTTTAAAAATTTTTAAAATTAAGAACATTATCAATTTTGCATAGTAATGTTCCAGATAATTGTTTTACTAACTGATAAAAAAACAGAGTATGAGATTAAATATATTTACCCTTCTACTTATTCATTTGATTCAACTATTCAATAAAATCGAGAATATTAATTTTTTCCAGTTTTAAAACTGAGAACATTATTGGTTTTTTTTTTTTTTAAATTTAAAATTAAGAACATTATCAATTTTGCATAGTAATGTTCTAGATAAGTGTTTCACTAACTGATGAAAAAAAATAGAGCATGAGATTAAACATATTTACCCTTATAATAATTGGTTTGATTCAACTATTCAACAAAACTGAGAATATTAATAGTTCTTTCCAATTTTAAAACTGAGAACATTATCAGGTTTTTTATTTTTAATTTTTTTATTTAAATTTTGCACATCAATGTTCTATCATCATGCTCCTTTATAGATACAAAATTTTCAGTTTTGCACAAAAAAAAAAATCATTTTTTTCAATTTTTTCAAAAAAAATTTATTGTTTTTTTTTTTCAATTTGAAAGTTGATATTTTAAGGTTTTAAAAATCAAAATAAATGTCAAATCATCATATTCATTTATAAATAACCAACAATCATTGTTTGAAAGGTAATTTCGACTATTAAAAATTTAATGAGATTTAAAAGTCTAAAAAATCTTAATTAAGACTTAATGGAGTATAAATTCATAAATTAAAAAATATATGTAAATATCCCTATTTAAAATCATCATATATGCTATATAACCTTTCTTCAAAAAGTCATCATATAAGTTTTTCAATACTATAAGCTCGATATCGTCTTGGATTTAGACTAATAATTCAACAAAAACATAATTCCACGTTTAGTTAGGATCCGGAGTAATAGTCTATTCGGACATTGTATCCTTTATATGAGTGATTATTGGAGAAGAGATGAGATGCAAAATTGAGAATTAAGGAGAAGTTCAAACTTCGTTAAATTAAAAATTGATAGGATTTTATCAATCAATTCTCATGATTCCATGCTAATCCAAATATGGGATGAGATGCACAATCTAAAGGGGTACTTACGTGCAGCTCCTAATAAGTGGAATCATTGTCTAATAGGACTTATGAGAAAAGTTTATCATAAAAAAGTCACTAATTGTAAGTTTTAGCAATAATTTATAAAAATCATGACAAAAAAAGTCACTAATTGTTAATTTTTAGCAATATATATAAAAAATTATCAAAAAAAATTATTTTTAGTGATAATTTTATCAAGACTTATTTTCAATTGGATTTAATAAGAATTAAGTCCCACTATTAAGACATTTTGGTAGTTTATCCCAATCTAAATGAATTGATAATCTTAGAACTAACAATCTTAGGCAAGCTAATTCTGTCTAATCCAATTCATCCAAACAAACATGGCCTAAGGGTCTAGTTGATTTGGGGGATTATAGTATTAGACTTCATGAGACTCATATGTTTAGTTACAATTTTTATTATCTAGATTAGATTTCAATGGACATTCTATTGAACAAAATTGAAGAATATTTTTATTCTACAACTAATAATGAAAAATAAATATATAATTGGAATTATATATTTTCATATTAATTGCAAAATAAACGTGGATAATAGATGATTATTTATTCCACTAATCTACCTAGATAATCAATTTTACACCAATTTTATGAATTGTTAATTTTCTCATTATTAATTCTATTAATCAAATAAGGCTTAAAAAACACACACTATACTAAGCACACACTTGTCATATTTTTGACAAAATCACATTAGTCTAATAAATTATAAGTTTTAATAGGTCTGGCAACACGTAAATCACAAAAAAAATAAATAAATAAATAAAAAATAATTTTTAAAATAATACGTTCTCAAACAAGACCTCATTAATAATTTTTGTAAAATTATGTTTATATATGTATTTATTATGTCAGAGTTGTTTCTTAGATAGGGCTTATGTCCAAGTTTAGACTTACTAGACTTGAGATAAAATAAGATTGGCCAGTTAGTCAGTTGATTATTTTTAATTGGCATTTGATATTTTTTTATCACTCAAAACCAATGATGCGAGCTTTTAGGTAAAACTCATCTTTGAAAAGCAGTTTGTAGAGAGAGGTTGCCTAAGAGGCTTATACACATATAACCAAGGCCTATGTTAGTTGATGTGGAATAGGAACTGAGATGGGAGATTTGCACTGTTGTTACGGCCGAGCAATCATAGCGCGGGTCACGGCAAATTGTACGGTGTAATGCTGTTTCCTCCACTGACGCGGTCCACTAGTCCGTTTTGCACGGTCACGGAGATTGGCCGGTCATTCATAGGCTGGGGCCACGGTTAAGGAAACCGGTCGGGCAGGCATAGGCTGTGGCCACGGTCGAGCGGACCGACAAGGCAGACGTTAGCTGTGGCCTGACCGAGCAGTTTATATCTGACAGAGCGGGCACTGATGTCCGGCGACTGAACTAAAGGCGTCTGGGCTAGACTATGGACGCGGTTACGGCCGGCCGATCAGCCGGCCGTAAATGGACTTCGTATGACCGAGAATGAAGATACGACGGGTGAAGGCTGGCATACCTCACAACCGGTTAGCCTAATGAGCCGGTCAATATCAGCTCGGCCGTGAGCATCGCTCCTTCGGCGAGGGACAGGCCAGCAATACATAGCTCGGTCATGAGCATGTAATGGCAATTCTCCACAAGTGATAAGCCGGTCGTGGTAATCCGGTTAGGTGTGCCACCTGGGCCAATGGCGTGAGGGAGAGGACTTCTGCTCCACGTACGCCTCAATACCGTTGGACAGTTCTGTGTGTACTGGTGGAAGGACTAAGCCTTTACACGCGTAAGGTGGTGAGAGGCGCGCACTGCCACCTGTCCAGGGAAGGACAGCAGAGGTAATGCGCGCACAATCTTGAGGCTGCATGGCTAGCCTAGAAATATGGAAGGAGACGAACGTTAGAGGTATGCCAATTCCCTCCTCCACATACGCACTCTCTCTCTGATAGTCTTCTTCCTCAAGTGGTCTGACTTGATCGTCGAAGGGTCTATCTGGCACACCACCGTCGGGCAGCTCACCCTTTCTGTGCTGCAGGGATAGACGTCGTCACAAGAAGCTTGACGTCCAAGGAGTACGGAAAGCAGAGGATATTTCGCCCCCGTACAATTGGCGCGGTCTGTGGGAATTTTTTGATACTCAACCCTTGTTCTTCAAGCCTCTTCAACCATTTCCATGGCTAACAATGACGAAGTTCCGCTGTCCGTCGTCGATGGTGTCACTCTAGAGTATGTCCGAAGGAGAGAAGGCCCCCCGAATGTTCCAGCCATGGCGGGCCTGGAAACTTCTTCGCGAGGAGCGCGAGACAAACGTGGGAGGAGTTCAGATCGCTTGCAGAGCCCAGAAGGTTGCCGACGCCGGGGGAAGTCCCGTACGCAGTGCTTGGAGCACAAACTTAATGACCAAGACGCCCTCATTCGCAAGATGGCGACGGAGATGGAGCTGCTGAAGCGCCAGATAAAGGGAAAGGGTGTTGCTGGAGAGGGCAACCTCAATGAACGCACCCCCTCCCCTCGTTCTAGCAGTCGCCGCCAGAGGATGACTCACTCTATCTCCATCACCCGGAACTATGGGGTTGGAGATTCCGACCAAAGAGAAGGCAGGTCCCTCTCTCGCGACAGCACTTACCACCCCTCACGCCCGACGCCAACGTCGCGATCCTCTTTCTCCACACGTTCCAGGGACTTGAGGGATATATTGGAGGAGAGGGCGCGTCGTCGGGAGGCTCAGAGAGTGTTGGCATTGCAGAGGTTGAGCGCTCCAGTTCGTTGTAGTGAAGAAGTGGTAATGCCAGCTCCTAGAGTGATAGCCCCTGCACTGGAGAACAAAGAGCTGGCGCGACTTACAGCCACGCCGTTGTCCCCAGAGATTGAGAGCACGCCACTCCCTGCCGAATTCCACTAGCCAAAGTTCATTTTGTACGACAGCAAGACGGATCCGTACATACATGTGAGTCATTACCGGCAAGTGATGGCTGGCCATTGGCAAAACGACGCCTTGATGTGCCTCATATTCCCAGCAAGCTTGGGAGAGCTAGGTTTGAAATGGTTCGAAAGGCTCCCGGAGGGGAGTATTGAGGGGTGGCAGTAGCTAGCGGAAGCCTTCGTCACCAGATTCAAAACCAACACCCGAACGCCGAAGGAGGTCGACCATCTCTTGGGCGTCAAGATGGAGTCTGGATGTTCGTTGAAGGCATACAACGCCAAGTATTGGGAAACTTACAACGAGATCCTCGACTGCCCTACCAACCTGGCGATCACTCAGTACAAACGGGGTCTCCCAGTCGGACATAGGCTGCGAGATTCACTTACGATGCACCAATCTACAACCATGGAGTCTCTAATGCAACGGATCAATGAGCACATTCGCGTGGAGGATGATACCGCCTCCGCGACCGAGATGGGTAATCCGGTCATGGCAGACAGAAAGGTGGCAGGAAAAGTTCACTCGGTTAGGTAGGAGGATAACCGCCCAAGCGACCGGTCAAAAGATCAACGCCGTGGACCAAACCGCGATGACTGAAACAACGGTCGCAGAAACGACCGAGCTGACGCACCCCGCGACGCAGAGGAAGATGCCAAGAGAAAACTGAAGGCACGGACGGGAATTACCACGGTCTTCAAAATTCCCATCTACCACATTTTGAGCGAGATCCGAGATGATCCTTTTGTCCGTTAGCCGGCCAAGTTAGGGAGTGCGCAGCGAGGCTTCAATCCGAAATATCGCTGCACCTTCCATGAAGAACGGGGGCACCGGACAGAGGATTGCTTGCCGCTCAAACAGCACTTGGAGGAGTTGGTGGCGGCGGGGTATCTTGACCAATACATAGATGGGGGCGTCAAGTCCACGCCGGCAGACCAAGCCGAACCGAACGGCCTGGTCGCCCTAGAAGCTCCCCCGTAAGGTGTAAGCAACGTCATCCACGACATCATTGAACCAGCAAGGGTTTGCGAGCTTAGAGGAATGATCAAGAAGGCCGAGCACATGAGGGAAGTGCTCTCTGTCCAGCCCGCCGTAAAGAAGGGAAAGATCGAAGAGAGAGACATCCTTTCGTTCTCGACCAAAGACTTGAAAAGGGTTCAGATGCCGCACAATGATGCCTTGGTGGTGACTCTTCGCGTCAAAGATTTTGATATTAAGAGAATCTTGATCGACTAGGGGAGTTCGGTTGAAATTATGTATTACGACGCGTTCAAACAAATGAAGTTAGAAGACAAGGACTTGGCTCCTGCAACATCCCCTTTGGTTGGCTTCAACTCCCAACCAGAATGGCCGATCGGAAAAATCATTTTGCCAGTCAAAGCGGGTTCGGTCGTAAAGCAAGTGGAATTCTGGGTGCTCAAAGTTCCATCCACTTACAACTTGATCTTGGGCAGGGGCTGGCTGTACGCCATGCAAGCAGTTGCTTCGACCTTCCACCTGGTCATGCGTTTTTCAGCACCGAGCGAGCAAATAGAGGAAATTTGAGGAGACCAGGTGATGGCCAAACAATGCTTTATTGCGGTAAATAGCAGCGGAGCAGCCAAAGGATTTGTCCAAATGATTGAGGGGCCCGAGAGAAAGAAGGTCCTTGAGGACGTGGGAAGAAAGACTGAGGAAAAATCGGTCGAGGAGTTGGTAGAAGTGCGCATCGATGAAAACGACCCGACTAAATTCTTCCTCTTGGGATCATCTTTGTCTAGCGCCGAGCGGTTAGACTATGTCAACATCTTGGTTTCCAACTTGGAGGCTTTTGCGTGGACGCCTTACGATATGCCTGGCGTCGACCCAAGTTTCATTTGCCACCAGTTGAATGTCTTCTCCAATGCACGGCCAGTCATACAGAGGACGCGCCGCTCAGCCTTGCACCATGCCGAAGTAGTGGCGAAAGAAGTGAAGAACCTATTGGAGGCTGGGGCCATAAAGGATGTGCAATACCCTCGGTGGATATCCAACACTGTGGTTGTTTCGAAGAAGAATGGCAAGTGGCGAGTCTGCGTTGACTACAAGACTGTCAACCGAGCATGCCCAAAGGATAGCTTTCCCCTCCCTCGAATTGACCAGCTGGTGGACTTAACCACTGGCCATCAAAGGTTTAGCTTCCTGGACACGTATCGCGGCTACCACAAGATAGCCATGTATAAGCCGGACAGGGAGATCACATCGTTCACCATCCCCAGAGGCTTATATTGCTACAAGGTCATGCCGTTCGGACTGAAGAACGTCGGGGCGACCTTCCAGCGGATGGTAACAAAAATGTTCGCTCCTCTCTTGGGCCGAACCATGGAGGCCTACATCGGCGATATGGTGGTGAAGAGTAAGGAGAAGTCTCAACACCTCGCCGACCTAGCAGAAATGTTCGCCATACTTAGGCACCACAAACTTCGTTTGAACGCCTCCAAGTGCGCCTTCGAAGTTGGCACCGGATGTTTCTGGGTTTTTTGGTCACAACCCGAGGAATCAAAGCCGATCCATCCCAAATCAAGGCGATACAGGAGCTGGAGCTCCCAAACTCCACGAAGGACATGCAATATCTTGCCGGGATGGCAGCCGCGCTGAACAGATTTATCAGCTGGTCTTCGGATTGTTGCAGGCCCTTCTTCAAGACTTTGAAGACCAAGTTCTTCTAGGATGACGAGTGTGACCGTGCATTGACAGATTTAAAGGTGTACCTCTCCTCAGCCCCTATCTTGGTCACACCTCAGCAGGGCGAAGAGTTGTATCTCTACTTGGCGGTCTCTCAACATGCGGTGAGCGCTGTTCTAGTCCGCGTTGAAGGCATTCAACACTTGCCCATTTTCTATGTGAGCAAGACTCTACTCCCAGCCGAGACGAGATATCTTCCTCTGGAAAAATTGGTGTTGGCCCTGATGATGGCGTCAAGAAAGCTGGCGCACTATTTTCATGCCCATACAATAGTAGTATTAACCGAGTTTCCACTTAAGGTGCTCTTTGAAAAGGCCGAAATAGGCCGTGGAACTGGGACAGTACGACATTAAGTTTCGTCCGCGCACCGTAATCAAAGCTCAAGCTCTTGCAGACTTTGTGGCGGAGTTTGCCCCCGAAACGCATTGAGTTTGCCCGGTTGACTTGGCTGGTGCGGACTTAGCACAACCCATGACTCCCGCAATGGTAGCAAGTGTTGATATGCAAGAGGAAGGGCAAATGGCGACCGAACCAGCGAAGGCGAGTGACTCTTTGGAGGGCGGAGTCAATCACAACAAGAAAAGAGACCAGAATGAGCCAACCAGAGACTTGGATTTGAGGAGTTCCCAAAATCCTTCTGGTTGCTGGAAGTTGTTCATTGGTGAGATGTAGAAGCTCTTCGTCGATGGGGCGTCCAACAGACATGGGGTCGGGCTGGGAATTGTGCTGACTTCACTGGATAGGTTGATTATCGAGCAAGCAATTACGCTCGGCTTCCCAGCTTCCAACAACGAGGCCGAGTATGAGGCCCTACTTGCCGGACTAAGAAGCGCGTTGAGAATGAAAGCCACAGCCCTTATGGTCTTTAGCGACTCCAAGCTGGTGGTCAATCAAGTCTCAAGGGAGTATAAGGCCAGGGATGAAAGAATGGCCAAGTATCAGGCGCTGGTACGTGCAGAAATCAGGAAGTTCGATGCCATAAGAGTAGAACAGATCAACCGCGAAGGAAACAACACGGCTGATGAATTGGCCGGGCTCGCTTCTACTTAGAAAGCCTTTCCCAATCCCTTGATGATCAAATTTTTACCGCGGCCAAGTATAGAGGAACCAGAGGTAACCGAGGTACTTTGCACTGACTTAGGTCCTTCTTGTATGGATCCCATCATCGCCTTCCTGAAAGATAGAATTCTACTGGAAGAAAAGAAGGCGGCCCACAAGATCCGGGCAAAGTCAGAGCGATTTTGGCTCTCCCCGTCTGGGGCCTTGTATAAGAAGTCCTTTACCGGGCCGTATTTGAAGTGTGTCCACCCCGCCAAGGTGGAAGCTTTTCTCTACGCGAATTTTGCGAAGAGTTGAAGATCAAGTTCTACAATTCGACACCGGCCTATCCTCAGTCAAATGGTCAAGCGGAGGCCTTAAACAAGACCATCCTGGACGGGCTGAAGAAGCGGCTTGAGAAGGCTAAGGGCAGGTGGGCTGAAGAACTCCCTAATGTGCTCTGGGCATACCGCACTACCCCAAAACGGTCGACCGGGGAAACACCATTCCCTTTGGCCTACGGCATGGAGGCCGTCATCCCGTTGGAAATTGGCATGCTAACCATCCGCTCTGAAAGTTTCCAACCTGATCTAAACGATGAAGCCGTAGCATTGGAACTTGACCTTGCTGAGGAAAGGAGGGAACGAGCGCTAATCCACATTGCTGCTTACCAACAAGAACTATCCAAAAAATACAACAAGACAGTGCACCCCAGGCTATTCAAGATTGGGGACTGTGTCTTAAGAAAGGTGCTTGGCAACACGGTGGTCCTTGGCGAAGGAAAGCTCGGTGCAAATTAGGAAGGACCATACAAGATGACTGGTCTTGCTAGTAAAGGGGCATACCATCTGGAAGATTTAGATGGCAAGGCTGTCCCCAGACCATGGAATGTAGCCAACCTTAAGGTCTTTTACTTTTAAGATGTAATTTGCTTATGTTGTTTGGCTTTTCTAGATCTTTAGTCTTTTGGCACTTGATGTAAAAGATAGCAATGCTTTTGTAATGAAAAATAGCCCTTTTGTTGTTTGGTATTACATCTTTGTACAATGACATCGCAAGGACACAAGGCAATTATGGATGCCAGGGGCAAGGAGACCGACCTGAATGGGACCGGACTGATTTTCTCTCGCCGGAATGGAAGCAAACCGCACAAACAGTTGGTGCATGGTCCAACGATATAATTGGTGTATGGATCAATTCGCATTAGGGCCGAGCTGGTTTTGCTCGCCCGGTTGAAATGTTGGCGTCATGACCAACTTAACTGAAACATTGGTGCTTTACCCAATGTAAAGGCCGAGCTGATTTTGCTCGGCCCAGTTGGTATATTGGTGTCTTGTCCAATATGGAAAACGAGCGGATTTTGCTCGGCAGAATTCGCAATGTTGGTGTTTTGTCCAACCGATAAGAAGCCGAGCTGACTTTGCTCGGCAGAAAGAAAATGTTGGCGGCTTACCCAACTTAAAAACCGAGCTGATTTTGCTCGGTCACATTGAAATATTGGAATTCTATGAAGTCTGCAAACCTATCAAGGCCGAGCAGATTTCGCTCGGCCGAGTTAAAATGTCAGTTCATTTGAAAGTTCAAGGAGCCGAACTGCTAGTGCAGATTAGAAAACGTTTATGGTGATTTTAGCTTGGCAAATTGTGTGGCATAGCCGACCTGACAGTTGCGAATTGTCAACAATTGACTCAAGGAATCCATGTAGATGCCCACCGAACAGAAATAGAAGACATACGAGCAAAAAGCTAAAAAAGTTTCATTGATATGAGAAAATTCAGTACAAGAGGGGGGGACATAGCCCGGTTACATTCCAAACAAAGCAAGGAAACTAAAAAGGAAAATGATCAGTCGAGTTCAACATCAGCAGTTTGCTCGGCCACCTCCCGCGTCTGCTCGGCTATTTGAACATTTTGCTTGGACAGGTTCTCTTCGGCTTCATTGTCAGTGCCTTCCACCGTGACAACCTCCCGATCAATAACTTCTTCATTTTTCACATCTCGAGATGCCGCAGGAGAAGTCTACTCGGTTTGCTGCGCGGCGGCGGCTTCTTCTTCAGCCTCTTTCCTTGCCTCTGCAATAAGCCGGTTCTGAGTGGCCTGGGAGTACGCCAGCATGTAGATCGGGATGTAGGCCGTAGGTGGATTTATGAACGTGTCAGAATCCTGACCAAGACCAACTTTCTCCACAGCAGCTTTCCAGCTGCACTGGAAAAAGATGTCCTTGGTCGCTTGGACCTGCCACTCATAAGTCTTTTCGCCCTGGGCGTATCACCGGTCTTCGGCGTCGTCGACCGCCTTGTCCATCGCTGCTTTGTGCGCATCCCGCAGCTTCCTCAGCTCGGCGAGGTACCGAGCTTTGGTCGACTTCACGGCCCTTTGCTTGTCAGATTCGGCTCGGTCGACTTTTTGGCTCAGTTTGTCTCGCTCCGCCGCCAAAGCCTCCTGCACGGCCTTGAGTTTTGTTATCTCGGCTGCTTGGGCCTTGTTCTCTGCAATAGCATCTCGCAGGCTCTGCCGCACTTTGATCATACGGTTGTGGGCCAAATAATTCTTTTGCGCGGCCTGAAAACAAGTAAAAAATTGAGTATTCCAGAAACCGAGCATAAACCGAGCAAACAGTTTGAAGCGAAGAAAAAGTGAACAACTTACCAGAACGATCGACTTTGCTGCCGAGCGAAGCACTTTCAGATCGGACAGTTCGTCATGCTTCTTCATGTCGGCTAGAAGGATTAGCCCCTTGGTCATGTTGAAACCAAGGGAATAATCCTTATCAGCATAGACCGAGTCTTCAGCCGAAACTGGTCGGCCCTGGTATGTGAACTCGAGCGCCCAGACCGGGGGGGTGGCTGGGCCCTTGCCCTTGGATTTGCCGGCCTGTGGCTACTTGGTCTGGTCGCCCAGCTCGGCGGAGTCTTCGTCGACGAGGCTTTGTTCGGCTTTCTCCTTTCTCAGCCTCTTCTTTGACCGGCCAGGTGGTTGTTCGCTGGCAAGCGCTAGTACCGCACCCTCCTTTTGCCCGGCGGGTGTGGAGGATGTCCCCCCGGTTGCCTCTGGTGGTTAGGACTCGCCTTCGTCCCCAGTTATCATGGACTTGATGGCCTTGATTTTTGCCATTTCTTGCTCGGCGGTGAGGGGAACTAGTCTGATCGGTGGCAAGTTTGGATCTGGGTCTGGAGAAGGTGCACGAAGGAAGTCGGTGACTCTGTTCTTGCGCGGTGCTTGGTAGTGATAGGTCTGTTTGAAACCGAGCAGCTTCGAAGCTTCCCTCTCCTCGACAGGATGGCGCAGCAGGACTCTGATGGCCTCTTGGTTGGCCTGGTGGTAGTCCGCTGCTAGGTACTTATCTACAGAAAGAAGACAAGTGTTAGATCGGCATGGAAAGTAATCGATGCATAAAGAAAACTGCGCGGTTAGCCGAGCAACTCACCAGCACTCCCAAAATCCTTGCTAATATACCATCCTGGTATGGGTGCCTCGGTGTCTTCATAGTGACCGGACATCCACAAGAAGTCGTCGTCGTTGGTCTCCTTGTCCGGGTTACGCTCTATGAGTCTTGCTCGGGCCTTCTTGACTTTGAGGTACCAGCAAAGCCCACTCTTATTTCTACTTAGACTATACTGATGGAAAATTTCTGCGAGGCCGAGATTGAGACCGAGCCTTCGGTTCAGCTCGGCGACGCCATTTATTTTCTTGTACGTGTTGTTGGAGACTTGGGTCGGGCAAAGCCTTGTCTGCCTCAAAAACTCGCAGATCAAGGGTTGAACTGGGAAACAAAGCCCTCCCTCTACTATTGATACGACGGTGATGGGGCACCGGTCTAGATCACCCCAAGGAGTGTCTCCCTTTTTGGCAAGCTCCAGGACAACGTTGTCTGGGATGTTGTAATCCCTACGGAACTTGGCCATCGCACCGGGCGAGCTAACCATAAAGCGACACTTACCCATCTATCTCAGTTTTATTTAGTGTGTATCTCGGTCAAAAATGTTGTGTGTTTGCTTGGACTTTGAGCTCCACCAATTATAGCGCTGGATTGGCTTGGTCGGTCCTATTTGTTCTGCATTTTGAAAAATAATCCCAAGGGTTAGCACGACATAGATTGCACGGCTCCTATTGGAAATAGCTCAGTGAAGGATTTTGGTGTTTTGATCGGCCCGTCTCATCTCGGTTCAACTACATGTGTGCTTAAGCCCTCCTAGTTCAGTTCTAGCTCGGTTCAGACCTATTTAAGGATCTAGTTGATCCATCAGCTCGGTCAGGGTTCCAGGCGGAGGTTTCAGGGTTTTAGTTTGATTCACTCCTGCTCACCGATCTAATGGGTATTCAGCTCGGTCGCAGCCTCTACTAGAAGCCACAAACAGTTTTTTTGCTCGGCCGAAGTGTCATTCGTGGATCTAAATGAGCATTTAGCTCGATTTTACCCAGGTTCAAGCTATTCATCCCAGAAGTGGGACAAATCTGCTTAAGCCCAGTAGGAACCAGGGGCACGAAGGCCCCATCCAATATTCCAGTTGCGATTTGGCCTAGGGTGTGCAAATGTTGCTCCAAAGAAGGGACATTAGTATGGTTTTGGCATTTTGGCTCAGAATCAGAAAACCAAATGCTAAGAACACGAAGAACACAAAGTTGAAAAGCGAGGAAGGGGGATGAGAAAACTTACCAATGTGGGATGCCTAGCAAGATTCGACCTTGCAGACTCGATTGTAGCCTCAAAAATGGCAGGAACGAACGGAGATGGTGTGGAATGCAGCAAGAGCAACACTGGTGGAAGCTAGGAACGATTGGAGGCTAGGGTTTGGGGCTCTGAGAGGAAATGGACAGTGAAGGGTTCAAATGACCCTCACTGGTGCATAAAAATTGGGGAAACAACCCAAACGGCGTAGCCGTTTGAATTCTGCGTGTGGAAGACGGCTGGGCTGTACGGCCCAATGGATGGGAGCCACGTGGCACTGAGAACGTGTCTGTTAGTACGGTAGTACGACGCTTCACAAGACCGCTAAAGCGAATGACCGATCAGATGGGACAGCTCGACAATAGATATGACCCCAATCATGTTCGGCTTAGAAATGATGCAACTCACTTACCGTTGGCTCGGTCACGGGGATAACCCCAATCACGATAGCTCGGATGGGATTAAGGGGCAATTGAGATGAGAGATTTGCACCGTTGGTACGGCCGAGCAATGATAGCGCGGGTCGCGGCAAATTGCACGGTGTAATGCCGTTTCCTCTACTGACGCGATCCACTAGTCCGTTTTGCACGGTCATGGAGATTGGCCGGTCATTCATAGGCTGGGGCCACGATTAAGGAAACCGGCCGGGCAGGCATAGGTTGTGGCCACGGTCGAGCGGACCGACAGGGCAGACGTCAGCTGCGGCTTGACCGAGCAGTTTATATCTGACAGAGCGGGCACTGATGTCCGGCGACCGAACTAAAGGCGTCCGGGCTAGACTATGGACGCGGTTACGGCCGGCCGATCAGCCGGTCGTAAGTAGACTTCGTATGACCGAGAATGAAGGTACGATGGGTGAAGGCCGGCATACCTCACAACCGGTTAGCCTAATGAGCCGGTCAATATCAGCTCGGCCGTGAGCATCGCTCCTTCGGCGAGGGACAGGCCGGCAATACATAGCTCGGTCATGAGCATGTAATGGCAATTCTCCACAAGTGATAGGCCGGTCGTGGTACTCCGGTTAGGTATGCCACCTGGGCCAATGGCGTGAGGGAGAGAACTTCTGCTCCACGCACGCCTCAATACCATTGGACAGTTCTGTGTGTACTGGTGGGAGGACTAAGCCTTTACACGTGTAAGGTGGTGAGAGGCGCGCACTGCCACCTGTCCAGGGAAGGACAGCAGAGGTAGTGCGCGCACAATCTTGAGGCTGCATGGCCAGCCTAGAAATATGGAAGAAGACGAACGTTAGAGGTATGCCAATTCCCTCCTCTACATACGCACTCTCTCTCTTATAGTCTTCTTCCTCAAGTGGTCTGACTTGATCGTCGGAGGGTCTATCCGGCACACCACCGCCGGGCAGCTCACCCTTTCTGTGCTGCAGGGATAGACGTCGTCACAAGAAGCTTGACGTCCAAGGAGTACGGAAAGCAGAGGATATTTCGCCCCCGTACAGGAACATACCACCGCACTCTGCAGTTGACGTCCACAATGGCCTACTCTATCGACACTGACCAGGTAATAACCCTTTCTCTTTTGGTGGCTTTACTCAACTATCTCTATTCCACACTTTTTTTAAGTGTCTTAATCCAGTTTATAAGTCGCTCCCTCCACGACTCGAACTACAAAGTCGTACCCATACAATCTCATACTCACATAGGTGCGTCCTGTTCCAAACTCGACGTGGTGGCTGGTTCTAATCCAAATAATACGAGTCTTATCATCGAAGATACAAATTTATATTTTAAGAACATGGTTAGGGTCCTTTGAACCAACCCCAAGAATGTAAAATTGAATATCAAGCTACACTCACACTCATTAATTATGTATCCGAACAAACGAAAGGAATTAACAAAAGTCAAACCTTAGGTAGCATATGTAAAACATACTTACTAACTAAGTTCTTATTTGTTTTTTTTGGTTGGGGGGGGGGTGGTGAAAATTGTTAAATAATTAAATAGTCAAAAATTATTATCAATTACCCTATTGCCTTATTTACTTTTTTACACATTTTTTTTGTAAGAAATTAAAAAATTAACTAATATAGTCAATTTCCAAACAAGCTTTAAGTTCAAGTTCAACATATTAAGAAATAAATAAACATTTAAAAACAATATTATTTTATAAATTGATCTCATTAATAATTTTTTTAAGAGTTTGACTTCTTTCAAGTAGTCATCTTAACTTAAAAGAATATTTAGGCTTGATAAGTTTATTTTGGTGATTCAAATCGTTCACTTTTTAACACTTGTTATATAAAATATTCATGTAAAAAATCAAAATGATTAGATACTGGAAGCTATATATTTTAATCATATATTCAGTGTGTTTGGTTTGAGTTTTTTGGATTAAGTTTTTTGAATACTGAGTTTTTTAATTTTCTTATTTTTTTGTTTTTAGTGAATATTTTTAAAATTTTAAACATTTCTTTTTTACTTTTTTAGTACATCTTACTTAGATGTATCTAAAAAGTAAAAAATTTATGAAAACATATTTTAAAAAATTAATAAATACAAAAAATGTATTGAATTCTCATATTTTTATTGTATTTTTGGTATTTAGTGAATTTTTAAAAGGTTTTTTTCACAAATTTTTTACTTTTTAGGTATATTTGTGTTAGGTATGTCTAAAAAGTAAAAAAATTGCTTAAAATATTTTTAAAAATTCAGTAAAAATAAAAAAACACGAAAAACAAGAAAATATAATTTTTTGAAAAGTATTTTTAGAAAAATGGAACCAAGCAAAGTGATTTGTTTTCAAGAATAACTATCTATTTTTGTAATATAAATCTAATTCAAATATAAAACTACTGATATTCAATTATTTTAATTTTTTATATAAATATTCTAATTAACAAATCTTAAAAAATTAAATAATTCAAATCATTAAAATCGATTTTAAAATAACCTTACCAAGCTCAAATGACCTCTCCAATTAAATTGAAACAGAAGCCAAACTCAATTTAAATTTTTTTTGTTTAAATATAAGTCCCATCAACCATTACTACAAAAACTAATGATTGATGATTAGAGATTTTATTATGATATAATCGATTATATTATAATTAGTAAAAAAAAGTGAAGTCTTATAATTTTATATTAGTGATTAAAAAATATAAATAATAATTAATAAAAAAAATATATAAACACGTGATATTCCGGCTGAATTCCTTAATAATTTTTCCCAGGGTAGAGTGAATTGAATACCTTACGAGTGAATTGAATACCTTACCTAGAAACAAGCAAAGATAAACTTTCGATAAAATAATTAAGAAAATAAAATGCGGTGCAAGCACTATAAATACAAAGCAACACGGCTCCTCTTCTTCAACCGGCTACAACTTTCACTCCTCTGCTTTTATATTTATCAATCACTTTCCAGATCCTCTGTTTTCAAAACCCCACTTAGATTCACACCAGAAAATTCAATATTTCAACTCTAGATCAAGAAAACAATCAAATGGGTATTCATTTACAGTCCATGATCGTTCAAGCCAAGCAAATTTTGAAGCTTCAATCTCATCTCCTCACTAGAAATCTGTCATCAGATGTTCCAAAAGGCCATTTAGCAGTGTATGTAGGAGAGTCTCAGAGGAAGAGATTTGTGGTTCCAGTGTCTGTCCTGAACCATCCTTCATTCCAAGATTTGCTTCTTCAAGCTGAGGAAGAGTTTGGATTTCATCATCCAATGGGAGGCCTCTCTATTCCCTGCAATGAACAAGCCTTCCTTGAGCTCACTTCTCAATTAGTCAATGTTTCTTGAAATTAGTTGAACAAGAAACCACCCTCTACAGTTTTGATAGACTCTCTCTCTCTCTTGTAAAAACCCTTCCAATTTTTTTGAAAGGGGATATTTTTGGTATTTCCATAATCTCTTGTTCTAATTCTATGAATATATAGTTGAGAGACACTAATTTCTATGTCTTCTGTAACTTTTAGTAGAATCGACCGTAATCACAATCCTAGTTTTGGAATGAATTATGTTTGGATTTACAATATAGTAAAGTTGTTCTTTACAATTTTTTGTTTATTATTGATCCAGTTACTAACATTCTTAACTATTTTACTTCACTCGGTTACTTTTATCCCAATGCATTCGTAATTATACAGTTATGTGACAATTTTGAGACATAATCATTCAGACAAAGAGATTTGGTGATAGAATTCCATACATCTAAAACTCACACAAATTTATTTTTCTAACTACAATGCACTGGAACATATCTAGAAGGAGATTAGATGACAGAGTACTCTGTTTCTTTAAGTTTATCTGTACTAATATTAATTTTGAAATGTATGGTTTAACTACTATAGGAGATTGGATGTCTCATGTGACCTTAGTGTTGGAAGTGATTTGTTAGCTATTTTGGCAACAATTCTAAATGGAATTCTTGTCACCAATGTTATAGTGGACCTCTGGAAAAATAACTCAAACCGCGTAAATGGATCGAATGGATAAAGGAATGTATATCCTCCTCGACAGTATCAATCTTTGTAGAATTCACCAATCTAAGAGGTCTTAAACAGGGGATTCCCTTGTCCCATTCCTAGTTAATCTCGTGGCGGAAGATTTGAGCATTCTTTTCAGAGCAATCTTAGGAATTCTGAATAAATTACCAAATATTCATTTGTGATCTCTAACATTTTTGTTCTTTACAAGAGAGCAAAGCAATACAACCTCATCAAAGGGGTTGATGTTGGGTCAAACAATTTTTCAGTAACACATCTCCAATTTGTTGATGACACATATGTCTATTGGTTTGGAACATAAAGAGAATATTAAGAGCATCCCCACCAGTTTATCTAAATTTTATCTTAAAATATTATTAAAAAATTCATTCCTTATTTTAAGAATCACTTTTTCAATTAATCTCCAACAGACTCTCTATTCTTTCTCTATTCTATTAGCAAACTCTCTATTTTTTCTTTATTTTATTAAAATATAATTTTTAATTATAAATTTAAAAAAAATAAAAATTATAAATGTGTACTGCAGTCCTTAAACAAAGTAAAGCAAAATATATATATATATATATATAAGGGAGCTACAGTGACTCCCTATAAATAGAGAGTCATTGTAGCAAAAACTAATTTAGGAAATCATTTAGGAAATCTGATGTAGGTGGATAGAGAGCCATTTACCCCCTTAAGATAGGTAAGGAGGAGGTTTAGGGGCTTTGGCAGGGACGCTCTCAGGTGCTTCAACGTACTGTTAGAGTTGAAGATTAATTTTCAGAAGTCTTCAATCTGTGTTGTTAACGTTTCTAAGGCTCTTGTTAAAGAAATGGCCACAAAGTTAAGGTGCAAATCTGGCAAATTGCACATCAACTAAGTTGGGAGATTACCTTTGGAATCCACTCCTAGGAAACAAAAAACAAGGAGAGCCAATCATTGATAAAATCAAGAAGAGATTGTCCGATTGGACAAGGAACCTTCTCTTACAAGTGAAATGTTTTGGTGTCCAGTACACATCTTCTACAATTTTATATAAAATTACATCAAGTAAATATAAATTTGCATAACTATGTAAGTTTTTACAAATTTACATGAATTTATAATTAATTTACGTATTTTTATGAGATCAATTATATTATTTAATTTTGTATAATTACATACAGTGTGCATTACACATCGAAATTTTTTCCCTCATATAGTTCAATTTATTGTACATTTACAAGAAACTTCACAATATAAGCCAACCATAAGAATATAACATTCACCTAGGGGTGTGCGTGTGAGTTTTTATTGTAATTTAATTTATTCTTTTTGAGTTTGACTTCTTTCAAGTTATCTTAACTTGAGAAAGCGTTCGGGTTTAGTAAGCTCATTTTGAGATCAATTTCGATGATCTGAATAGTTTACTTTTTAAGATTTATTGAGTAGAATATTCATACAAAAAATAAAATGATTGGATATCGGTAACTATATGTTTAAATCATATTTGTTTTAAAAAAATGGACAACAAATATAATTTTAATAATAGCCATCCATTTTTTATAATACAAATTTGATTCAAATATATAGTTATCAATGTCTGATCATTTTGATTTTTTTACATGGATATTCTATTTAACAAGTTCTAAAAAGTGAATGGTTTGAATCACCGAAATCGGTCTCCAAATAGACCTGCCATGTCCAAACTCTCTCCCACGCTAGAAAAATCCAAACTAAGATTTTTTATTTTTTTATTTTATTTATCTCAATAGTTAGGGCATAACACTTACAAATGTATTAATTAAGACGTAAACTTGATAAAAAATGTTTGAAAGTTCTAAATCAGGAGCTCTAATGGATAGACCCCACCCATTGATGTGATTTTTTATTCATTTATTTATTTATTTTTTCCCTTCACTGCCAGCTCAGTAGAGCTAGCTTTAGAACTCATTGTCTAGAGCTCTCTATCATGGTCCCAAAGTTGATATAGTATTCACATAATACAATGTTTAGTTAGTATAATTATTGGTACATGCCGTCCCCAATATTATTATAATCAGTTTAACACGATTAGTATGTAAATTAGTGTTTTGGTGGTCATTGTGTACTAAATTAGAACTAGGGTTTGGATTCTCTCCAACTAGGGCGCTCCGTTGGGCTAATTTCAAGACTTATTTAGGTAACTTGAACCATTTATTTTTTAGATTCATTAAGAGTATTACTTTTGTAAAAATTCAATATAATCATACATTGATATTTGCATGATTAGATTACATTCGTATTAAGAAAATAAAAACACTATTTTTAAAATTATATTTGTCATTTATTTTTTAAGCTAAAATAATTCAATTGTATATAGTTATCGATATTCAATTGATTTAACTTTTTATATGAATAATCTTTTTAAATGAATAATTTAAATTATCTAACCTGGGTCTCCAAAGATGATCCCAATTAGAGAGAAGAAATTTCCTTAGCACAAAACTAATGATTGATGAATGTTGTCCTTATGCATCAATTTGCACCAAAAAGTAGCTGGGATTTGCCAATTTTAATTGGACAATGATTTGAGTGGAGCACATGCACTGACTCCTAACATGTGCATCTTGAGAGAAGAGAGAGTGAGCACATGCCAAATGGTTGGTCAGGTATGAGCAGTGCTACCAACAACAAAAATTCAGTTGAAGTTTGTTTTTTTAGTGAACAGAACTTGATTATAAAATTATATATATAATTAATTAAGGGGTGTGACTTATATATTTGAATTCACAACACAACGTTGAGTATGTAAAGAATTTTTAAAAAAAAGAGAAATTAAATATTATCTTGAATTCATAAGAGAACTCTATTACAAGGTGTTTGCAACTATTTTTGCTAGGTTTTGTCGACAGGGTGGTCCAGTTAATGGAGAACACGTGGACAAGTCTAGAGTGGATATGTAGCATCAGAGGACCACGACTAACCGGTGAAAGTGGGTCTTTGCATATGGGTTGACTATAAATAATGGAGCAACTACTAGCAGTGATCTGAGTTAGTGGGCAACCTTTCAGGAAGAAGCATGAGACAAAGTAGGAGCTTTTCTTTGTCAAGAGAAGGTTAAAAGAGTTTGTGGACATGAAATAACTTGAAGAAGAAGCAGATTGACAAACAGAAATGCAATTGAAAAGCCTAGAAGTTAGGGAGCAGTTGCAGCAATTACGCATCAGCAATTGAAGGTTGGGGAGATCATGGGGGCATGTGAAAGAAGAAGTATAAAAGCCAAAGATTGGCATAAACGAGAGGACATCAACAACAACATCACAACCTAGCTTTTAGACTTAGGAGTAGTTCAGATTGTAATTTAGTAGTCGTATTTATCATTGTAATATGTACTTGTTGAGTAAGCATGGATGATTTCAGTGTGAAATTGCTTCTGTTGGTTTAATCTACCTTGTTACCATCTGTTAATACAACAATTTGAAGTTGTTTCCTTTCATTCAATCTACCTTGTTACCATTGGTTGATCAAGAAAGTTTGTCTTCCTTCTTGTTTACTTTGTTATCATTGTTTGATCCAGAGAAGTCCTTAGTCTTTTGAGGCATTTGAACCAGAACCACAGTTGCTTGATTGTTTCTATTTAAAGTTGTGTAGTTTGATTTATTGCTTGGTTGCTATTGATCTAGTACTAGCATAATTTTTACTAACAATTTTTGGCATGCCCAGTGGGACTATCTTGCATAATTTGGTTAAGAAACGGTAAAGGCAAATAAACAGGTTGACAAGCATGCTGAAAAGAGGTCGGTTGAGTTTGAAGAAGAAAAGGTGGACTAGGACTTGGTCTTTGCTAATGATGGTGATGCCTAGCATGAAGGCCAAGCAATGGCCCATAAAAGCCAGATGTGTGGCCAAGCAGTGGGTATAGAAGGCCAAGCAAGTGGCCATGCCAAAATTTCCACAGGGGTTTTGGTGGCTCAGATAAGGGATGCACTAGCAAACCAGGCACTAGAAGAGAACCGGATCCTTCTAGGAGAAGTAAGAAGTGTGTTGAAAGTTCCATCGATGAAGTATGCAAGCTAGAATGAAGGAAAGGCACAAAAGGTGTCCTCAAGAACACACATGGTGCCACCAACTGGTGGGCCACCTTAATCTGTGGGTGAACCAATGTCCTTTTATAGAGACCCAACTGCGGAAGAGAGAATGCATGAGGTATTTCAAACACCAAATGTTAAAATTCAAGGAAATTAACCTGGGGGGCACCCTGGGTTAAATGTTTTTCTAATCCATTATATGGCCAAAAAGGGATAGAAGACAAAGATTTGTTTAACACTGAGTTTAACCCTAACATGAGGCCAAGATTGAAAATTATGACCAAGGTTTTGGAAACCAAAATGTTGGATATAATATGGGTTATGGACACCAAGGTATAAATAATGGTGATAATATTGGGGCATACCCTAAAATGCACAGGCCTAACATGTATCATGAACCATTTGGTAATGGCCCAAGGCCAAAAGGTCGAGCACCCCTTTTACATGTCAACAGGCATGATCTTTTTTGAGAATAATTATGGGTATGGGGGGCAAAATGCAGTTAATCATGGTGAAAATCTTCAAAGAGACCAGATTATTCAAATTGTTCAAGACCTTTATGGTCAAGAGGTGAGAAGGCCTGAAAGGCCTAGGTTTAGGAAACCATATCCTCAATGGGTAGATGAGGAACCTTTTCCTAGGAATTACAAGGTCCCTGAGTTTTCCTTATTTCATGGTGAGGAAAATTAGTCAACAATTGAACACATAGGGATGTTTACTTTACGACGTGGAGAAGCAGGAAATAATGACATACTTAAAATGAAATTATTTCCACTTTCTCTATCTAGGACTACTTTCACATGGTTCATTAATTTGCCTACTGATTTAGTTCATACTTGGGTAGAAATGGAGAGTCAGTTTCATGCTCAGTTTTATAGAACTGAACCTGAAGTAACTTTAGTTAATTTATCCGAAATGAGGTAAAGTTTTCTGAGGGTGCAGAACAATTTATTGATAGATTTAAAAGGGAAAAAAATCGGTGTCAAATGTATATACCTGAGGTTGAAATTGTAAGAATGGCCCAGAATGGATTGGAATTTGAGTTAAGAAAGAAATTTGAAGGGATGGAATTTAGGGACTTGTTTGAGTCGTTCTCTATGGCAACAAGATATGAATCAATTCTTATAGAGGAGAGACATAGGAATGCAAATTCTTATGGAATTTATTTCCAAGAAATTGATGTGGAAATAGAAATTGATGTTGATGTGGCTCAAGTAGTTGGCAAAACACCAGTGGTTTGTGAATCTTTGAGGAAATTAGACAAACCAGTGAACATGCCAGGAAGTCAGCCAACCAAAAGAAACACAAACCCCACATTTAGGCAGTATTCTTTTGATTTGTCAAAAGTTGATGTCATTTTTGATGAGTTGTTAGCTAATAAGTTTTTAAAATTGTCTCCAGGACACATAATTCCAAAAGAAAAAGACAGAGTAGGGAAAGAGTATTGTAAATGGCATAATACTTTTAAACATTCTACCAACATTTGTGTAACTTTTAGAAATTGTGTGCAGCACTTAATATAGAAGGGATTGTTGAAATATGTAGAAAAGGAAAAGGGAGTTATGGCAGTCGACAGCAATCCCTTTCTAGAAATGGCACCAATCCATATGGTGTTAGCTAGCATTAAAAGGAAGACACCAAGCCCAACTATTCTATTTTCTGATTTGGAAAAGATTCACAAGTAGAAGCAAGAGAAAGGAAAGAAAGTGTGATGAAGATAAATGTGTGTGCATAAGATGTAGGACTGAAAAGAAAAAATTGATAGCAATTTTAGCTGACAAGTTGAAAGAGACTGCGAAGGATCATGGCTTAAGGTTCAATACCTTAGGAGGAGGTGACCTTCAGATTTTCAATGGAGACTAGTTGTTGTTTAATGGGTAGGACCTTGGAATTTTTTGGTCTGTCGATAGATCATATGGTGAAAAGGATGGTCCATTCTTATTCAAGTGGCAACCTATGTATCCTTCTCTTCAAGGTACAGAAGGAGTCAGAGTTAAAGTAAGACAATTGAGAGATCAAAGGCCATCTATTGGCCCTAGTCATGTTCAAAGACCAGTATTTGTAACAAGGCCATTTCAAAGGCCATTTATTGGCCAAGGTCAAAGGTTTTTCAGGCTAAGGCAGATTCATGGCCAAGGGATGAGGTTTCCACAGGCTTATCCCCCAATGCAACTAAGGATGGTGAAGCCACTAGTGCTTACACATGCTGGTTGGCAAGGTGTGGTTCATCCAAAGTTTCCTTTGACAGGATGGAAGCCTATGGGCCCAACTAGGACTCAAGTAAGAAGGGAGCAAAGGAAGTTTCATACTATGTTTTCAACAAATGAGGGAGATAATCCAAAGAGAGATGATCAAAACAATTTGATTTGGGAGAAAGAGAAAAACAAGGAAGAGTATGGTGAGTTAAGTAAGACAGAGAAAGTTGTAGATAAGATACCCAAGAAGGTCCTCCTTAGGGGGCAATTGGAGGAAATATCTAAAGCACTCATGGTAGATGAGGAGAATAAGAGGATGATATAATGACTGATAGAAATGTTTTGGTAGGCAAACTAGATGAAGTTCATATTGATAGTAAGGAAGGCACAAGGGAAGATACAAAGTTTGAAAGTTCTAAGGATTTTGGTGAGAAGATAGAGGCAATCAGGTTTGGTTTTTTGCCTTCAAACATTGATTGTAATATGATTTTGGCTTTAACAAAAAGGTTTGAAGCAAGGCCTGGGCAATTAGAACAATTGAAAGGGGATGTGGAGAATTTGTCAGAGCCTGCTGTGATGGTAACAGAGATGGATGAGTTTAAAGAAGAGGCTGGTAAGTCCATTAAGGTAGTTAAAACTGGTAGTGGTGAGAAGGTGATACTTCAGTTACCTAAGCCAGAATTGGTAAGACATCTGAGGCCTTTGTATATGAGTGCACACCTAAATGGTTGTCCTTTGACTGGGGTGCTAATTGATAATGAGGCTATTGTGAATATCTTGCCCACCAGAATTTTAAGTGTGATTGGTAAGACTGTTGATGATTTAATCCCTTCTGATGTATCTATGAGTGATTTCTCAGGTGGTTCTTCTAGTGATTGCTTACAATTGCAAGTGGGAGCTAGAGTGATGGGAGCAACATTTTTTGTGATTGACTTTACTTCAAATTATAACTTGCTGTTGGGAAGGGATTGGATTCATTATAATGGTTGTTTACCTTCTTCCTTTCACCAGGCTTTGATTTTCTTAACTATAGAAGGTCAGGAAAGGCAAAGCATGAAGGTTTTTTTTGGCAAAGGCCAATCCCTTTAAGGCAGATGTTCATGATGTAGAAGCTATGTTGTATGCTGAATAGTTTAGCCATGTTGTGCTAGAAAATGAAGAACTGAAATCCAGAGGAATTGGGTTAACTTATAATCAATTCCATAAATTTGTTGAGGAAGGTTTTCGACAGATGAGCCAGGAAGTGACCAGGCCAAATGTCTTGCAGACCAGGCCTGTAGATAAAGTGTTGATTGAAGACATTATCAATGAAGATGAAGAAAAGTGAGAATGAATTTGATTCTGATGTAATTAAAAGCACTTTTATTAGACTTTTTTTTTTTAATTTGTTTTTAGAAAGAAGGTTAGGTGGTATGTTGCCCCACTATTTTTGGGCAGAGTGTGTAGTAGATGATAACCCTCTAGATTATAAAGAGGTGCAGTATGAGAATTTAAAGGCAGTCCCTACAAAGCTTGATGATCTCAAGGCTGATGTGTAGGACCCTTTGGAGGAATTTAACTTAGGAAATGAGGCCTATAAGAGGCCTATTTATATAAATGCTTTATTATCTAATGAATGTAAAGTCAAGCTAGTTGGCTTGATTTCAGAGTATTTTGATTGTTTTGCATAGGGTTATGATGAAATGCCAAGACTGGATAGGTCCTTGGTTGAACACAAACTTTCAATAAAATCAAATTATGTGCCACACAAGCAACCTCCAAGAAGAATGACAAATGAGGTCACTCTTATGATAAAAGATGAAATTGAGAGGTTGTTGAATACTGGTTTCATTAGGATAGCCAGGTATGTAGAATGGCTGTCGAATATAGTTCCAGTTCTTAAAAAGAATGGAAAGATTAAAGTGTGCATTTATTTCAGGAATTTGAATTTGGCTACTCCTAAGGATAAGTATTCCATGCTAGTTGCAGACTTGTTAGTGGATTCAGCTGCAAGGCATAAGTTCTTGTCATTCATGGATGATCATGCTGGATATAATCTAGGGATGGCAATTTGAACCCGGCCCGACAGGGACTCGATCCCCCGACCCCGACTAAAATGGGATTTCCCCAAAAATTACTCCACATAGGGTGTAGACACCCCATTTTTGACCGACCTTAAGACTCAGACGTCACCGATTGAGCGCTCGGTGATGTTGCATACTGTGCTCGTTCAGAAGCCTCAGAGTCGCGGCCGTGCGCCCTGCCTCCGGGCTTCCGAACTCTCTTTCGTGCCTTGTCTCGGTTTGCGAACCAGACTCGGTTTTCTCTGTTTTCTTTCCCGAGGGGAGGGAGTGGTCCCGTAGACTATCTCTCAGTGGTCGTGGGCTACTTTTCGTGACCGTAGGCCATTTTTCCCATTTCGGATCCCGGTTCCCGGTTTTCGGAGCCGTTAGGCCGTGTGCCTCGGCTCGGGACCGCCCAACCATCTCCGAGTTCTCCGGTTTTTGGCTTGCACCTCTGTTTTATAGTTCCGAGGAACACTGCGGCCCCTGATGCCCACTTCGTGGCCGTATGCCACTTCCGGTGCCTGCAGCCCATTTTCGGGATCCCGAACCGCGCGGTTTTGGCCCCGAGCATTCATTTTGCATCAGTTTTCTCTGATTTTTGGCAGGAACCTCTGTTTTGTCATTCCGAGGGACACTGGAGTTGCAGATATCCACTTCGCTGCCGTATGCCACTTCCGGCACCTGCAGCCCATTTTCGGGATCCCGAATTGCTCGGTTTTGGCCCCGAACGTTCATTTCTCATTGGTTTTTGTTCAAACTTGGCAGGTACCTCTGTTTCAACACCAGGAAGATCACTGGGGGGTGGGAGGCCAGCAATTATCCCAGATAGCCAGTTTCGCTCCTCCGGAGCCCGTTTTTCTCACTTCCGGGCCAATGTTGAACACCTTGGGGGTATTTTCTTCCAACCAAAGTTACATATCTGAGATCAGAGGACATGGGAGGACACTTTGGTATGGTGGTCGGCCAGAAACTGTGGGTTTCATTTTTGGGCCTCTCCTTCAAGCTCTATGTTGTGGCTCCTGCTTCAGTGTTGCCAAATTTCAATCTTGGATCCTTGTTCTACACATCTGGGAGGACACTTTGGTATGGTGGTCGGCCAGAAACTGTGGGTTTCATTTTTGGGCCTCTCCTTCAAACTCTATGTTGTGACTCATGGTTCAGTGTTGCCAAATTCCAACCTTGGGGCCTTGTTCTACACACATGGGAGGGCACTTTGGTATACTGGTCGGCCAGAAAATCTTCTGTTCATTTTCTTGGGGTGGCCGGCCGGCCATGGTGAGTGGCTGGCCGACCAGGTGGGGTGGCTGGCCGGCCACCTCCCAGAAAACTACCTGGCCGGCCAGATTCTTGCTTTCCAGCCTGTTCCAGCTGTCCGGATATTTTTGTCAAAATATCTCCCCATCCGGGGGATATTTTGGGAGGGAAAGCTTGGGTGCTTTTCCCTCCCCTTTTACACCCTTGTTGTGCCTATTTAAAGGGACCATCAGCTCCTTCCTCAAGGTTACAAAATTTGTCTTCAAGAACACTTAAGCAAAAACCCTAGTCTCCATAGCCAAAACCTTCAAAAAAGCTCCAAGTCTTGCTTGATTCCTTCACCAACACCTAGCCTCACCATTCCAACTTTGATTCCAGCAACTAGGAAGTGAATTTCAGAGGTTGAGAAGCTACAAATCAAAGCCAAGAAGCAAAGAAAGACAAGTCTTCAAGGGTAAGTATTCAAAACCAACTTTTAGGGCTTTTTCTTGATCTTTTTATATACTCTAATTGGTTGAGAATTAGGGGTCCGACCCCTACTGCGTTTGTGCTCATATTGAGCCCCTCTACAACATTGTAGAAGGGCTCAACTTCATTTGGTATTTCTATATACTAGTTCCTTCAATATTCACCAAGTTTGTCACATTTTTGCATGCTAAAATTGACCTATTTGTGTTGGTTTTTAGGGGTCCGACCCATACTTCTTTCTTGCTTATTTTGAGCCCCTCTACAACATTGTAGAGGAGCTCAACTTCATTTGACCTTTGTATCTACCACTTCCTTCTAATTTCATCAAGTGTGCCCATTTTTGCATGCAATTTTTGACCTATTTGTGTTTGTTTTTGGGACTTCAACCCCTACTGGTTTTAGTCTCTTTTTGACCCCCTTTACATGTTTCATGAAGAAGGTTTGGTCATTTGATGTATAGATTGCATGTCTTATGTTATACCCTTTTGTGGCTCCATTTTGCCTTCCATTTCTAGCATGTTTGTCTTATGATTTAGAGGCTGCCATAAACTTCATATATGCTTATTTTTGGGCCCTCTTTCATGTTGTAGAAGAAAGTTCGTCCATTTGGTATTTGTATATACCACCTCCCATTGTAATGCTCTTTTGGCCATTAATCTTGTATGATTTTGTTGCCATATCTATGTCTCCTTTTTGGCCATGATCGTTACTGAAATAAGCTGTATTTGGGACTGCCTTGCTACTGTCCTTGCTGCCATGATCATTTTTTGCATGTATAGCATGGCTACAGGCCATTTCGGGTGTATATTATCGCATTTCGGGACCGTTTCTCGCTTTGGGTGTGCTTTGGTTGTGTTTCGGGGCTGTTTTCCCCCTCTTGTAGCTGCTGAAATTCCATGTTGCATGTTTGCATGTCATTTTGTGCCTTAATGCTTTGCCTCGGTTTGCGTGCCCGCGGGTACGCATTTCGAGGCACCTTCGTTTTTATCCGACGGCCTCCTATGTGAGTGAGCTGAGGCTCTCCCATGTTGGTGTAAGTCCATCGCGGCATTCCGTGTGTCATTTCATTGCATTTCATCATCGCCTCGATTTGCGCGCCTGTGGGCACGCGTTTCGAGGCACTTCGGTTTTATCCGATTTTCATTCTTTCATCATCACCTCGATTTGCGCGCCTGCGGGCACGCGTTTCGAGGCACTTCGGTTTTATCCGATTTTTCATTCTTTCATCATCGCCTCGATTTGCGCGCCTGTGGGCACGCGTTTCGAGGCACTTCGGTTTTATCCGATTTTCATTCTTTCATCATCGCCTCGATTTGCGCGCCTGTGGGCACGCGTTTCGAGGCACTTCGGTTTTATCCGATTTTCATTCTTTCATCATCGCCTCGATTTGCGCGCCTGTGGGCACGCGTTTCGAGGCGCTTCGGTTTTATCCGATTTCCATTTCACATCATCGCCTCGGTTTGCGTGCCTGTGGGCGCGCACTTCGAGGCACTTCGTTTGTATCCGATTTTCTCATTTTATCATCGCCTCGGTTTGCGTGCCTGTGGGCACGCATTTCTAGGCACTTCGATTTTATCCGATTTGCACTTCACATCATTGCCTCGGTTTGCGTGCCTGTGTGCGCGCATTTCGAGGCACACTCTGTTTTATCTGATTTGCATTCCGTATGCCATTTTCTCGGATTGCGTGCCTGTGGGCACGCATTTCGAGGCATTTCTTTTTTAGTCTCATTGTACATCATATTTCATGTCATCGCCTCGGTTTGCGTGCCCGCGCGCACGCTTTTCGAGGCATCTTATTTTCATCTCATTTTCATCTGAATTGTGCATACTAGGTTGTATTTTAGATTGCATTCATGCATTTCCTCGATTTGCGTACCCGCGTGTACGCTTTTCGAGGCATCTCATTTTCATAGCATTGTGCATGCTATATCACATGTTAGCTGCATTTCATGCATACCATGCATATTGCATCATGTTCGGGATAGGCGTTAGCCCGGGCACGGGAAACGAGGTACATTCCGTACTCCGAGTGACGGAGTGTGTCTCAATTCCCAAGTCACCAACACTCCCGATTACCCATGACGGAGTTAGGTTTTCATCTGCATTCATCCCATATTGAGTTGTGCAATTCGGTTCCTCGGCCATCATGTATCGATATGCGTGATTGGTGGCACGAGGATCGAAGCATGCATATATTTGTGAAATACACTGCTGTGCCCTTTTCCTGCTCTTTGTTGCAGCAAGATGAAGGATCAACAACTTTCCGGAGTCCAGCACGCATTTCGAGAAACAGTGCAAACAGAGGTTAATTGGGGCATCCCAGTGGATTTCCGTGCCAGAGCAGCCCAGCATACATCATTCATCAGAAGCAAGGCAACCCCTGGCTTGCATGCCAGCTTTACAGCTTTCTTAGTTTAATCTGTACATTAATTAGAAATCTGTAATATTCTTTTATTCGGGTCTGTATTATTATTTTATTCGGACCCTCTGTGCGAGGGCAATGTTATAATAAGGGTGGGTGAGTGTGATGTATGTCTTCCGACCCCCATTTCTTTCTCCCTTTTATTTACCCGCTTTGGATGGTTAGATATAGGGCATATTTCAATTAGCATACAGCATGACAGCATGTTTGCATCATTCATCTGTTTTTGCACGCACCGGGCTCGGCGCATCATACAAACTGCATCTGTATTTCAATTCCAAGTTGAGTACTTGATAGCTGTTGCATCTCATATGCCATACTTAGAATAGCCGAGCCTACTATAGTTGCATTTTGCATGTGTTGCATTAGGCATTACAGTATACTTAGGATCATGCATGATTTCTAATCAGTTTTCTGTTTTGGCTTGGAGTACTAGGTGAGTTTTATGCTTTAGCATCCTTGCATGCGTGTGAGTGTTGCCATGATAGCATGCTTACCATGAGGCTATGTGCTTATGTGATATAACTGCCTTGAATGCCTGTGGGTGGAGGTTGAGTTATTTGAATTGGGACAATTCATTGACTGTTTGTTTTAAGCCCACTAGATAGTGGCAAAATCATGTTTTTCTAAGCCCATCTGAGGGTGGCAAATCCGCATTTTAGCCTACCTACAGGTAGCACCATCACACCATTTTCAAACAAACAAACATGAGATGTTCAGTTCCAATTCAGACGGCCCAGTCTATACTTGTTTGCTGCGAGCATCACATAATAACCTAGGCTAATAACCGGAATAAGAACTCACAAAGTTTTCAAAAACAGATATCATGGTTAGTAGAGGCCGATCTTTGACCGGACGAGAGGGGGTGCTCACGATGTGACCTTCCCTAATCGTACCCAAGTTCCCGAGCCAACTTTGGTGATGACGGACACGTGGCCTTCCGGCACCGAGTCAGGGTTTCCTAAATTTCCCATTTTAAAATATTTAGGTGGCGACTCTGTTATCTGGCAAAGCAGTCCATGTTTGGCACTTCTTTTAAAAAAAAAATCTGTTTTCCTTCAAAACGATTTGCCGGATTTGGACTCTTTGGTTCAAGATTGAGAACCGCAACAAAATCGAGTCCGAACTGTAGCGAGGCCCCCCGCGGGCGTTGTTACAGTTTCTGGCGACTCTGCTGGGGACTTAGAGAACTTGACTCGAACTCATGATATCTGGTTTTGACGACGCTTGTGTGTTTCTTTGCATTGCATTTGCATTGGTGCGCCTAGAACACCGTGTTTGCCATATGCCATTCCCGAACGATTTGCCGGAGGCTTGTCTTGTCAAGTCATGTCCATAAGGCTGATCGGCTCTGGGCTCTGACAGCATGGGAACACAAACCCCGGTTTTACCGGGGCACCCTTTTTGACCATTCGACCTAGTGCATATTCGGATCCATAGTGACCATTCCAAACTAGGACAGGTTGCTTACCCGTTTATAGGTTGTTTGAAGCCGCTGCGTGCGTAGTGAAACCCTAGCTCCTGACAAAATAGGACAGGGAAACCCTACCCCAACATAGGGGTGTTTTGGCTCTCCCTTATCTGTTATGTGCTTTTAGAGAGCGTCTCTATAAGAATGCATGTATCAGTCTACAAGTTTGGGCATCAGGCCTGCGGGCACCAATTCAGTATTTTGGGTATTAGGCCTGCGGGCATCAGTATTTGGTGGAATCAGTTTTACCTGAGGGTATCAGCTTACAGGCGGAATTTTGGGACAGAATTCAGTAGAGAGCACACTCATTCGATTTTGTTCGTATCTGTTCTGGTGAAATTGGGCTGAGATGCTGTCCGTTTTCTCTTTTGCTAGGTAGTCCTGGAACCATAGCTTCAGAAGGCTCCACTATCCCCCAGGTACATTGGACTAGTGTTGATAGACTTTGTGAGGTCAGAAATTCGATTCAAGGGCAACCAGTGTTCTTTCGCTAAGGCAAGGCAAAGAAGGGCCAGACAGGGCTCATTGGTTCATCTGATCCGACAGTCACCAGTCACATCATCAGTAGACCCGTGATGGCACAAGGTTCGGAAGGCTTTGTGGCTATGATAGCAGTGTTAAATCAGGGAACTGCAATGCAGGATGAGACCAGTGCTGAAACGCAACGCCCATCTGGGGCATCTGCCTCACACCCAACTTCGGGACCCCAACCGAACTTTGACCCACTTTTGCCAGCTGAAGATTCGCAGGGCCTTTCCAAACCTGCTAAAGTCAACACAGTCGCCATAGCCGACCCTTTTGCCAAGGCCAGCCTACAAATAGCCAGCCCAGCCCGAGCTCAGGATAGATTTTTCACCCCCCTCCATATGAGCCTAACCAGCGCATTCAAAGTCCTGATGGAAAGAGGGCATCTCAAACCCCTTAATCCTCAACCTTTGCCAAACCCACTCCCTGCCAGACATAACCCCAGCAAATACTGTGTATATCATCAGCAGCGTGGCCATGGCACCAATGATTGCTACCGCCTTCGTCATGAGATCCAGAATCTCATTGACAACCGGACAATAGCTCCATTTCAAAGCCCCAAGGACCAAGTACCTCATCCACATCCCAACCTCAACCATACACTGCCACCCACCTACAACCCCAGTATATACCCCCCGACCCATAGCACGGGCTTAAGCACGATGGATGCACGTGAACCCCAATCATCTCAAATCAGTGAGCCTACTACTTCTGAGCTGATGAGGATGATCAAAGATCTTCAGAGAATTGTGGCAGATCTAACCTTTGGAGTTTTGGCGCCATCATTAACCGCATCTCATACCAGGGAGTTCGTGTCAAAAGGCTCCCCAGTCTTGGAACGGGCTGTATTTGAGGAATGCCAATCCCTTGGCAAGGTAAAGGCAAGTGGAAAGAACAAGATAGGGGCGGACATGGTTCCCCATGAGCATCTTCTGATGGTTGTTGAGGCTTTGAAAGCCGAGGGACTGAACAAAGAGCAAGTCCTCGAAGTTGTTGCAAAAACTGTGGATGACACTTTTGCCGCTCAAGTTGGGGGCAGTTTGAATCAAAGGGAAAACTGGGAGAAGGGTCGTTGTATCAGAAACAATCCTCCACTCGGAAGAAATCAGCAAGCCAGGCCAGCACCTGCCAATCTCTCTGTTGATGTGTCCAGCAAAAATCCACAAACCCAGAAATACCAACCCCGAGGTCGGAGGGTCTTCCATGCCCTCCACATGCCTTTGTCCACAGCTTTCCAAATCCTTGTAGGGCAAGGCCATCTCAAACCCCTTGAGCCTCGGCCTCTCCTGAACCCTCTTCCGGCTACACATGATGCTACCCAGTACTTGCGCGTACCATCAGCAAACTGGCCATACTACCGACGACTGCTTCCGTCTTCGCCATGAAGTACAGGATCTATTTGACAACGGGGTTGTCCTCCCGCCAAGCTCTGCAAAGTCTATCGGCACAGGATCGGTGAACTTAAGGGATAATGTGATGTGATTCGGGGGAGGAACCACCTGCGGATGGCGCTCGGATTACTCCAGCTGTGGTGAATGGCATGCACCGTTTTGAGCAATGTACAAGTTCTGTTAATTTTGCATTTTGACTTGGGTATTGGGTCAGCCTTGTTGTTTTGTTTTGAGTCTGTCTTTTTGTTTTAAGTCTGTCTTTTTGTTTTGGGTCTGTCTTGTTGTATCGAGTCAGTCCCGTTGTATAGGAGTCGGGTGATTCCGGGGGTGTTACCTCGAGCGTCACCATTTTGTTTTTTGTTTGTCTTTTTGTTTTGTTTTGAGTATGTTTCTGCCAGGGAGCCAGTTGTGCCAACAGATTTTGAATGAAACAGCAGTGATTTCCACACTCTCGCATTTGCTTCTGCCGTGTGTTAGTTGCGCCGGGGTTTGAATGAAATGGCAGTGCATTCCACCTGCTTTTTTGTGCCTTGAAGTCATTGTAATGACCTGAGTTTTTCAAAACTTTTTGAACACTGCAGTGAAAACAAAGAGGGAGGAATTCCTCGGGATTTGATCAAATTGAGAGAAAGAGAGGCGTGCTAAGCCCTTAATGAATGAAATCATGCTTGTTAATGTGAGTACTGAGAAGGACCCTGGCTTTGATCCAGATTGATCCTACACTGTCTTCAGCGCGAGCGATTTGTCGCTTTCTTAAAAACTTTCAAAAATTGTTTTGCGCGGTCCTACGAAGACATGTGTGGAATCGCTCTTGAGATTGTGCAGCTTAGGATCACTCTCAGCCTCGAGACTCAACCCCTTTGCTTCCGAACCTTGAGCTTGAATTCAAAAGGTTCAACGGTTGACCACAATGTACCTGTGTGGCCAGATTTGAAGCAGCCCTCGAACAAGAGGCGCCAAAGTCAGATCAAGAAGATCAGAAGTCGTCAAAAGAAGCTTGCAGAGCTAGATCAGAAGCACCCCTCGAACTAGGGGCAAAAATGTCCGATATGCTCGAAGAGCCGAAGATGGACCCTTCTGCGAATCAATACAGCAGTCATTTTCCGGGATTCAGATGACTTCAGGACCTCAAAACCATTTGGCATGGACCTGTTACACTTTTACCCTTTGAGAGGCTCGCTGGGCCGAAAACCCAGAAGGGCGACCCAGGCAAAAGTTAGAGCAAGAAAAATGCAAAAAGAAAAATGCAAAAAAAAAACAAGAAAAGAAAAAAGGAAAAGATACAAAAAATTCAAAAAAGAGAAAAAGAAAAAAGAAAAGATGAAAAGAAGAAATGAAAAGAATTGAAAAGAAAAGAAAAACAAAGCTCGCAAGGTCGAAAACCTGCAACAGGCGCCTTGGCAAAAGTTAGAGCATAAAAAGGAGAGGTTAAATACCCGAGTGTACCCTAACCCCGAACTACGTAAGGCTTGATTCCCATGTTTGGGATACGTAGGCAACTTCATCCTGAAGTCCAGCCGTAAAACGATTCAAATTCGATTGTGTCCATGTAATGGTTTTGATCATCTTTGCCTTCTCTGTATCTGAGAGTTCGGTTGTCATCATCACTCTGAGGACTGATTATAGTGTGCTGCGACGCCATCCAAACAAGGGGCAACTTTCCGTTGCCATTCAACGCGCCGCGGTGCCGTTCAAACAAGGGGCAACTTTCCGTTGCCATGCAACCCTCCTCAAGCAAGGGGCAGTTTTCCTCCAGATTCGAGGTTGTGCATCTCAAGAGTAGGTTCCGCGCTTGTTGAGCATTGGCCGTTTGCAAAAATAGTTTTTGAGAATTTTTACTGAGGTTGACTAATTTTCTCGAAAATTGTTTCATTTTCCAAAACTGGACCTTTTCCCTGGACTCAAAAAAAGGAAAATTTTTAGTGCTCATAGCCTGAACTGCATGATTTCAAATCAAAAATTGAACAAACATGTTAATCTAACTCTCATTTTGGTCAAAATTTTTTAGGGGAAAGCTCAAAAATAAAAAATGGTCAAAATGATGAACTAGGGGCACAATTGAGTTAGGTGTTCTGTCTTTTCCCCGTAGCCAATGCATTTGCCAGAAAGGGCACCATACTTGCCAAGAAGGGCGCTCTACCTGCCGGAAGAGGGCACAACGGAAGCTAACAGCAAAAGGGCAGAAAGCTCTCACATCCTCCAAGCAATGAGGTATCAAGCCAAGTGCGAAGCACGAACTGGAATGGGGCCAGACATTACACTCCCTCATCTGGACAGATCTGCTCACGTCCAAACTCCCCAGCAGGGCATCATCGACCGATGTCAGCTGCAGATTTGCTACATACCCATTTGTAGCACAACCCCTCTGTGGGAGGACTTCACCAGCTGTGAGCGGAAGAAAGAAAATCTAGCAGAATGCTAGAGGCACGAGCCCACAACTTGCTGTTTATCCATCAACCACCCAGGGGAGGGATTGAAAAATGAGAGATTGAAGAATAGAGAGATGTGCGATGAGAGAAAAAGTGAGAAAATGGCTTTTTCAGAAAAACAGAGCTTGAGGGCCGAGTGATGTGAGAATCACAAATAAGAAAGGATGGGAAACATACCCGGTGAAACAGGCTCCCTGTGCACGTCTGAGTGTCGTGTCTTTTTGTTTTATCTCGATCCTTGTTTTGAGTCGTCTCGAGTGTTACTCGATGTGTCTAGGTTATATGCCTTTTGTTTTCTTGTTGAGTCGTAGCGTGCTGTATTCAGTCGTAGGCTCAATACCCAGTTGAGAACTTATGCTCACTCTCAATTTCAAAAAATCGTTTTGTGCTCCGAGTGCCATGCCGTTCTCCACATTTGTGCAAAACAGAACTTGTTCTTTCATAAAACCGCAGGGTTCAACCCAGGTCATATGAGAACAGTGAAACCAGGACCTATCTGAAGCTATGAGTTTCGGGCTGCAAAGCAAAAGCAAAAGAGGAAAATGTCGAGCATCTGAGTTTGTTCCAACTTCAGTAAGTTCCGAGACTATACTCCGTGTGTACCTCTTCAGGTCTTGCCAATGCTCCGAAGTATGAGTGTGCCTCTACCTCAAGCTCAAGATCAAGTCTACTTCAAGCCAGAATGGCGATCAGACGTGCTCTCCTCGAGTACCGTTCCCTGCCAGAGGCATCCTGGCCGTGTTTGCGATGAGTTCCTAGGAGACCAACTGCGACGGTGGAAACTAGAGTTCAAATGGCCGTGGCCTAGAACGCAAAGGTTCGGGATTTCCGAGACTAGAGTCTGGTTTAAATACCCAGAGGCGCGTCCTCGGCTTGAAATCTGTATGGAAGCCCCATAGGTTGAGATAGTATGTATGCACCTCAATTCTGGATACTGAACCAACCTAGTTTGTCACCCCGTTGGAGAATAGGGAAAGTTGTGAATATGATCAGGAAGACAAGTAGCAGCCGTGGCTCCCACATGCAGATATTGTTACTTGTTAGCATTCCAGAGCCTTTGTACTGTGAGTTGAAGGTAAGTGTTCGAAGGGCACGAGGGGAGATCCCCGTCAGAATAGAGCGGTTCACCGCCACTCACCTTATGAGGTGCTTTCTAAAGCGCCGCTTTGTCCATTTATTTGCTTTCCTTAAGCATCATGCCTTGTAATGCATTGTCCCTATCAAGTTTCTTTCTTAGTCATGCACGATATTGTATGTACGGTTCATTCAAAGAAGTTCCATTTGAGATTATTCACTTTAGTGTATCAATCACACACGTTCTCACTTTTGTGTATCTATCACACATTCTCACTTAGTGTATCAATCACACTTGTTCATATAGTGCATCTATCACACTTTGTGTTCACCTTTAGTATGTTTATCATACTCTGCTCATTTTGTGTATCAATCACTCTATGCTCATTCGTTGCATTGTTATGCACATTTGCCTATCATTGTTATGCTCGTTACTTGCATTGTTATGCGCACTTCACCTGCATTGTTATGCACCTTTTCACTTGTGACTATTATTCTTTTTCCTCGCGCGTGCGGCAAGTTAGATTCCTCGGTTAAAAGTATTTGGAATACGTTCCAGTGCTCACACCATTCCGCGGTTAAAAGTATTTGGAATACGTTCCAGTGCTCACACCATTCCTCGGTTAAAAGTATTTGGAATACGTTCCAGTGCTCACACCATTCCTCCGGTTAAAAGTATTTGGAATACGTTCCAGTGCTCACACCATTCCCCTGGTTAAAAGTATTTGGAATACGTTCCAGTGCTCACACCATTCCCCGGTTAAAAGTATTTGGAATACGTTCCAGTGCTCACACCATTCCTCGGTTAAAAGTATTTGGAATACGTTCCAGTGCTCACACCATTCCTCCGGTTAAAAGTATTTGGAATACGTTCCAGTGCTCACACCATTCCTCGGTTAAAAGTATTTGGAATACGTTCCAGTGCTCACACCATTCCTCGGTTAAAAGTATTTGGAATACGTTCCAGTGCTCACACCATTCCCCCGGTTAAAAGTATTTGGAATACGTTCCAGTGCTCACACCATTCCCCGGTTAAAAGTATTTGGAATACGTTCTAGTGCTCACACCATTCCCCGGTTAAAAGTATTTGGAATACGTTCCAGTGCTCACACCATTCCGCGGTTAAAAGTATTTGGAATACGTTCCAGTGCTCACACCATTCCTCGGTTAAAAGTATTTGGAATACGTTCCAGTGCTCACACCATTCCTCCGGTTAAAAGTATTTGGAATACGTTCCAGTGCTCACACCATTCCTCGGTTAAAAGTATTTGGGATACGTTCCAGTGCTCACACCATTCCTCGGTTAAAAGTATTTGGAATACGTTCCAGTGCTCACACCATTCCTCGGTTAAAAGTATTTGGAATACGTTCCAGTGCTCACCCATTCCTCGGTTAAAAGTATTTGGAATACGTTCCAGTGCTCACACCATTCCTCCGGTTAAAAGTATTTGGAATACGTTCCAGTGCTCACACCATTCCTCCGGTTAAAAGTATTTGGAATACGTTCCAGTGCTCACACCATTCCTCCGGTTAAAAGTATTTGGAATACGTTCCAGTGCTCACACCATTCCTCCGTTTAAAAGTATTTGGAATACGTTCCAGTGCTCACACCATTCCTCGGTTAAAAGTATTTGGAATACGTTCCAGTGCTCACACCATTCCATAACACTGGGATTGCTCCCTATGTGTCTCTCTTTTCCCGTTCCTTACGCGATTTCAGCGTGTTTGGAATTTATCTTAGGTTGCGTGGAACACGCTCCTGTTTGATTTTCTTTGTTCTTCCTCCACTCACGAGTCCAGCGTGATTGGAGTATGTCTCACTGTTGTATCTATTTGTCAATACCTGCTTCATTACAGCTTGCTACATTTGCACGAACATCTGTTACATCTGGCTTCTTGCATACCATTTGCATTTTGCCCCCTGCCTGCGGGCATACATATCTCTATTTATCTTGTATGATTGTCTAAGTCTTCGGCCTTGTCAAAAATGGGTCGTCTCTGGGCTTTGACATTCACTTCCGTCATTGTTGTGACTTCCGAGTTCTGTCAAAGAGGGGCAACTGTAGACACCCCATTTTTGACCGACCTTAAGACTCAGACGTCACCGATTGAGCGCTCGGTGATGTTGCATACTGTGCTCGTTCAGAAGCCTCAGAGTCGCGGCCGTGCGCCCTGCCTCCGGGCTTCCGAACTCTCTTTCGTGCCTTGTCTCGGTTTGCGAACCAGACTCGGTTTTCTCTGTTTTCTTTCCCGAGGGGAGGGAGTGGTCCCGTAGACTATCTCTCAGTGGCCGTGGGCTACTTTTCGTGACCGTAGGCCATTTTTCCCATTTCGGATCCCGGTTCCCGGTTTTCGGAGCCGTTAGGCCGTGTGCCTCGGCTCGGGACCGCCCAACCATCTCCGAGTTCTCCGGTTTTTGGCTTGCACCTCTGTTTTATAGTTCCGAGGAACACTGCGGCCCCTGATGCCCACTTCGTGGCCGTATGCCACTTCCGGTGCCTGCAGCCCATTTTCGGGATCCCGAACCGCGCGGTTTTGGCCCCGAGCATTCATTTTGCATCAGTTTTCTCTGATTTTTGGCAGGAACCTCTATTTTGTCATTCCGAGGGACACTGGAGTTGCAGATATCCACTTCGCTGCCGTATGCCACTTCCAGCACCTGCAGCCCATTTTCGGGATCCCGAATTACTCGGTTTTGGCCCCGAACGTTCATTTCTCATTGGTTTTTGTTCAAACTTGGCAGGTACCTCTGTTTCAACACCAGGAAGATCACTGGGGGGTGGGAGGCCAGCAATTATCCCAGATAGCCAGTTTCGCTCCTCCGGAGCCCGTTTTTCTCACTTCCGGGCCAATGTTGAACACCTTGGGGGTATTTTCTTCCAACCAAAGTTACATATCTGAGATCAGAGGACATGGGAGGACACTTTGGTATGGTGGTCGGCCAGAAACTGTGGGTTTCATTTTTGGGCCTCTCCTTCAAGCTCTATGTTGTGACTCCTGCTTCAGTGTTGCCAAATTTCAATCTTGGATCCTTGTTCTACACATCTGGGAGGACACTTTGGTATGGTGGTCGGCCAGAAACTGTGGGTTTCATTTTTGGGCCTCTCCTTCAAACTCTATGTTGTGACTCATGGTTCAGTGTTGCCAAATTCCAACCTTGGGGCCTTGTTCTACACACATGGGAGGGCACTTTGGTATACTGGTCGGCCAGAAAATCTTCTGTTCATTTTCTTGGGGTGGCCGGCCGGCCATGGTGAGTGGCTGGCCGACCAGGTGGGGTGGCTGGCCGGCCACCTCCCAGAAAACTACCTGGCCGGCCAGATTCTTGCTTTCCAGCCTGTTCCAGCTGTCCGGATATTTTTGTCAAAATATCTCCCCATCCGGGGGATATTTTGGGAGGGAAAGCTTGGGTGCTTTTCCCTCCCCTTTTACACCCTTGTTGTGCCTATTTAAAGGGACCATCAGCTCCTTCCTCAAGGTTACAAAATTTGTCTTCAAGAACACTTAAGCAAAAACCCTAGTCTCCATAGCCAAAACCTTCAAAAAAGCTCCAAGTCTTGCTTGATTCCTTCACCAACACCTAGCCTCACCATTCCAACTTTGATTCCAGCAACTAGGAAGTGAATTTCAGAGGTTGAGAAGCTACAAATCAAAGCCAAGAAGCAAAGAAAGACAAGTCTTCAAGGGTAAGTATTCAAAACCAACTTTTAGGGCTTTTTCTTGATCTTTTTATATACTCTAATTGGTTGAGAATTAGGAGTCCGACCCCTACTGCGTTTGTGCTCATATTGAGCCCCTCTACAACATTGTAGAAGGGCTCAACTTCATTTGGTATTTCTATATACTAGTTCCTTCAATATTCACCAAGTTTGTCACATTTTTGCATGCTAAAATTGACCTATTTGTGTTGGTTTTTAGGGGTCCGACCCCTACTTCTTTCTTGCTTATTTTGAGCCCCTCTACAACATTGTAGAGGAGCTCAACTTCATTTGACCTTTGTATCTACCACTTCCTTCTAATTTCATCAAGTGTGCCCATTTTTGCATGCAATTTTTGACCTATTTGTGTTTGTTTTTGGGACTTCGACCCCTACTGGTTTTAGTCTCTTTTATACCCCCTTTACATGTTTCATGAAGAAGGTTTGGTCATTTGATGTATAGATTGCATGTCTTATGTTATACCCTTTTGTGGCTCCATTTTGCCTTCCATTTCTAGCATGTTTTTCTTATGATTTAGAGGCTGCCATAAACTGCATATATGCTTATTTTTGGGCCCTCTTTCATGTTGTAGAAGAAAGTTCGTCCATTTGGTATTTGTATATACCACCTCCCATTGTAATGCTCTTTTAGCCATTAATCTTGTATGATTTTGTTGCCATATCTATGTCTCCTTTTTGGCCATGATCGTTACTGAAATAAGCTGTATTTGGGACTGCCTTGCTACTTTCCTTGCTGCCATGATCATTTTTTGCATGTATAGCATGGCTACAGGCCATTTCGGGTGTATATTATCGCATTTCGGGACCGTTTCTCGCTTTGGGTGTGCTTTGGTTGTGTTTCGGGGCTGTTTTACCCCTCTTGTAGCTGCTGAAATTCCATGTTGCATGTTTGCATGTCATTTTGTGCCTTAATGCTTTGCCTCGGTTTGCGTGCCCGCGGGTACGCATTTCGAGGCACCTTCGTTTTTATCCGACGGCCTCCTATGTGAGTGAGCTGAGGCTCTCCCATGTTGGTGTAAGTCCATCGCGGCATTCCGTGTGTCATTTCATTGCATTTCATCATCGCCTCGATTTGCGCGCCTGTGGGCACGCGTTTCGAGGCACTTCGGTTTTATCCGATTTTCATTCTTTCATCATCGCCTCGATTTGCGCGCCTGCGGGCACGCATTTCGAGGCACTTCGGTTTTATCCGATTTTTCATTCTTTCATCATCGCCTCGATTTGCGCGCCTGTGGGCACGCGTTTCGAGGCACTTCGATTTTATCCGATTTTCATTCTTTCATCATCGCCTCGATTTGTGCGCCTGTGGGCACGCGTTTCGAGGCACTTCGGTTTTATCCGATTTTCATTCTTTCATCATCGCCTCGATTTGCGCGCCTGTGGGCACGCGTTTCAAGGCACTTCGGTTTTATCTGATTTTCATTCTTTCATCATCGCCTCGATTTGCGCGCCTGTGGGCACGCGTTTCGAGGCGCTTCGGTTTTATCCGATTTTCATTTCACATCATCGCCTCGGTTTGCGTGCCTGTGGGCGCGCACTTCGAGGCACTTCGTTTGTATCCGATTTTCTCATTTTATCATCGCCTCGGTTTTATCCGATTTGCACTTCACATCATTGCCTCGGTTTGCGTGCCCGTGTGCACGCATTTCGAGGCACACTCTGTTTTATCTGATTTGCATTCCGTATGCCATTTTCTCGGATTGCGTGCCTGTGGGCACGCATTTCGAGGCATTTCTTTTTTAGTCTCATTGTACATCATATTTTATGTCATCGCCTCGGTTTGCGTGCCCGCGCGCACGCTTTTCGAGGCATCTTATTTTCATCTCATTTTCATCCGAATTGTGCATACTAGGTTGTATTTTAGATTGCATTCATGCATTTCCTCGATTTGCGTACCCGCGTGCACGCTTTTCGAGGCATCTCATTTTCATAGCATTGTGCATGCTATATCACATGTTAGCTGCATTTCATGCATACCATGCATATTGCATCATGTTCGGGATAGGCGTTAGCCCGGGCACGGGAAAAGAGGTACATTCCGTACTCCGAGTGACGGAGTGTGTCTCAATTCCCAAGTCACCAACACTCCCGATTACCCATGACGGAGTTAGGTTTTCATCTGCATTCATCCCATATTGAGTTGTGCAATTCGGTTCCTCGGCCATCATGTATTGATATGCGTGATTTGTGGCACGAGGATCGAAGCATGCATATATTTGTGAAATACACTGCTGTGCCCTTTTCCTGCTCTTTGTTGCAGCAAGATGAAGGATCAACAACTTTCCGGAGTCCAGCACGCATTTCGAGAAACAGTGCAAACAGAGGTTAATTGGGGCATCCCAGTGGATTTCCGTGCCAGAGCAGCCCAGCATACATCATTCATCAGAAGCAAGGCAGCCCCTGGCTTGCATGCCAGCTTTACAGCTTTCTTAGTTTAATCTGTACATTAATTAGAAATCTGTAATATTCTTTTATTCGGGTCTGTATTATTATTTTATTCGGACCCTCTGTGCGAGGGCAATGTTGTAATAAGGGTGGGTGAGTGTGATGTATGTCTTCCAACCCCCATTTCTTTCTCCCTTTTATTTACCCGCTTTGGATGGTTAGATATAGGGCATATTTCAATTAGCATACAGCATGACAGCATGTTTGCATCATTCATCTGTTTTTGCACGCACCGGGCTCGGCGCATCATACAAACTGCATCTGTATTTCAATTCCAAGTTGAGTACTTGATAGCTGTTGCATCTCATATGCCATACTTAGAATAGCCGAGCCTGCTATAGTTGCATTTTGCATGTGTTGCATTAGGCATTACAGTATACTTAGGATCATGCATGATTTCTAATCAGTTTTCTGTTTTGGCTTGGAGTACTAGGTGAGTTTTATGCTTTAGCATCCTTGCATGCGTGTGAGTGTTGCCATGATAGCATGCTTACCATGAGGCTATGTGCTTATGTGATATAACTGCCTTGAATGCCTGTGGGTGGAGGTTGAGTTATTTGAATTGGGACAATTCATTGACTGTTTGTTTTAAGCCCACTAGATAGTGGCAAAATCATGTTTTTCTAAGCCCATCTGAGGGTGGCAAATCCGCATTTTAGCCTACCTACAGGTAGCACCATCACACCATTTTCAAACAAACAAACATGAGATGTTCAGTTCCAATTCAGACGGCCCAGTCTATACTTGTTTGCTGCGAGCATCACATAATAACCTAGGCTAATAACCGGAATAAGAACTCACAAAGTTTTCAAAAACAGATATCATGGTTAGTAGAGGCCAGTCTTTGACCGGGCGAGAGGGGGTGCTCACGATGTGACCTTCCCTAATCGTACCCAAGTTCCCGAGCCAACTTTGGTGATGACGGACACGTGGCCTTCCGGCACCGAGTCAGGGTTTCCTAAATTTCCCATTTTAAAATATTTAGGTGGCGACTCTGTTATCTGGCAAAGCAGTCCATGTTTGGCACTTCTTTTCAAAAAAAAATCTGTTTTCCTTCAAAACGATTTGCCGGATTTGGACTCTTTGGTTCAAGATTGAGAACCGCAACAAAATCGAGTCCGAACTGTAGCGAGGTCCCCCGCGGGCGTTGTTACATAGGGCCGGGGATGGTATTGAAAATTAAATCCCCAACAGTTTTCAGGCGGCGATGGGGATAGATTTCTGAGACCCGACCCCGCCCCGTTAATCCCTGAATTCCCCAAATATATATATATATATATATAAGGTTATTAGTCTCATAGTCTCACTTTTTCTCTCATTTTTTTTTCTTCTCACAAACTGAAGGTGATCTCTCTCTCTGTCTCTTTCTCTCTCTCTCTCTCTCTCTCTCTCCATGGTTCTATCGAAGCTGATATATATATATTTATCTCTACTGGTGGCATTCTCACTTCAAACCCTTCCTTCTCGAATCCACTGATTTCAACGACTCCGACGACCTACTCGTCGTCACCGACGACACAGAACAAGAAAAGACCTCTCTCTCTCTCTCTCTCTCTCTCTCTCTCTCTCTCTCTCTCTTTGGTTTTCGATTTTGTTCTTCAAATTTGGAAGTTTTGGTCACCACCGGTGCCAAGATCCTAGTTGAGCTCAGATCTGTTGTTGATGAAGATAAAGAAAATGATGATCTTTTGAGCTCAGATCTGTTTTTGATTTTTTATCTTTTATGTTTTACATTTGAGCTTAGATCTGTTACATCTGTTGAATGTATATGTTAAATCTGCGGTTTGGTTGTGCTGTTGTTGATAATGATGATGATGAATAGATATGATTTGGTGATTGTTGATGAATTCTTGTAGATCTGGAGCTCAGATTTGATTTTTTTTTTCTTGGCCGGGAAATTTTCGGGATCGGGGAAACCCGATCCCTTTTAGGGGGCAGGGGGCAGGGGGTAGGGGGCAGGGGTGGAGGCGGCGATAGGTTCCCCGTCGAGGATCGGGCCGGGGACAAGGGAATTTCTACCATCAGGGATCGAGGACGGGGAGTCTGATCCCCGGCCCGCCCCTCCCCGCCTCGTTGCCATTCCTAATATAATCAGATCTTTCTTAGCCCAGATGATGTTCATAAAACTGCATTCAGGTGTCCAGGGGCCTTAGGAACCTTTGAGTGGGTGGTGATGCCTTTTGGGCTTAAAAATGCAGTGGCTACTTATCAGAGGGCCATGAATTTTATCTTTCATGATTTGATTGAGAAGTTTTTGGAGGTATATATTGATGATGTGGCAATCAAGTCTGATGAGTTTGAAGAGCATTTACAACATCTTCGACAGGTGTTCCAGAGAATGAGAAAATACTAGTTAAAAATAAACTCTTTGAAATGTGCTTTTGGGGTTTATGCTGGTAATTTTTTGGGTTTCCTGGTTCATTAGAAGGGGATAGAGGTGGATATAAACAAGGCTAAAGCTATTAGAGCAGCACAACCTCCATCTAATAAAAAAGAGTTACAAAACTTCCTTGGACAGATTAATTTTTTAAGAAGATTCATTGCTAATCTGTAGACACCCCATTTTTGACCGTCTTCAAGACTTGGACATCCGTTTGAACACTCGGTGATTATCCATGTTTGTGTTCGTCTTGAGTTCCCGAAGGTCTCGGCTATGCGCCTTGCTTTAGGATCTCTCGACTCGACTGCTTTGTGTTTGGTTTTGCGCCAAACACTTGTGTTTTGCTTTTGAGGGGCAGGGAATGGCTTGTTGGCCATCCCCACACATCACCGGCCATGACTTGAGGCCACCGGCCACTGTTTTGTTGCCATCGGCCAAATGTTTGGCCGGTCGGCACTATTGGTGGTCGGCCGACCATTGTTTTGGCCAATTTGTCATTTTTGGCTGGCCAACCACTGTACATTTGCTTTTGGCAGATATTTTGTGCTAGCTGTGCTAGTTGGCACCCACTTTGCCCCCTCTCCATACACGTGTATGGAGGGATTTCACTCTTGCTTAGCTTGTTTTGTAAGCTTTACAAGAGTGATCCTCTATAAAGGGAGACCTTCTCCTCCCTCCTCAAGGGTTAGAAAGAAATTCCAGAGGGTCTTGAGATTAGGCTTTGAGTCTTGTATCTATCTATCTCTATATCTCCCTCTCCCTTTGTATTTGTGTGTGTTTAGATGTGTTTAGCCTTACGTTTGTGCACAAACACCTACCATTACACCTTCCCTTAGTTGCTGAGGCATTAGAGGGTTGTTCTTGGACTTCTTGAGTTGATCTAAGCTTGGAGAGGCTGTTGGAGCATTGTTCTTGAAGGAGGTCTTCAAGGGTAAGAACTTTACCCCTTTGTTCCCTATTTTTGCATAGGCTTTTTTCCATCCTTGCATCTATTTTTAAGCTTAACTTATAACATATAAAAGTTCTGATTTTAAGTGCTTAAAATAGTTGTTTAAGGTTACTTTGGTGTTTGGGGTTGTTTGACCCCTCTTAGGCCTTGTTTGGTCCCCATTTTGTGCATTTTTGGTGAGCTCCGGGACCACCTTGTTTGGGCCTCCTCACCACTGAAATCCAGAGGGGTTTCAGTGGTGGGGATGGTGCTTTAAGGTCCTGAGAAGGAGAGGGCCATCCCCTCTCCTTTGTTGCCTTCAATGTTGGCCATTTTAGCCTCATGTGTGAGCATCTTGTTTAAGTGCATGTTGACCATGTCTTAAGTGTTATTTGTGCTTATTTTTCCATGATATAGCACTTTTTTTAATTGGTTTAGACACACCATGCTTGCTTTGCATACTTGTCTTGTAATGCCATGAATCGCCTTAACATGTGCCTAGCATTTAGACTACCATGCTCACTTGTTTTGGCCTAGCTTTGTGAAGCTTTTATGCATGTTTTAATATGCCTAAGGTCAGTTTGTAGTTGTTTTGGCCATCCATGACATGCTTTTTATAGCCACCTTGCATTTTGGCTTGTTAGCCTTGGGTGTGTGAGTGTTGAGCATGCATTACTTGGTTTGTTTCAGTGGTTTGACACCACTTATAGCATCATTTCAGTCCTTGTGGTATGCTTGTATGCTTGCATTTGATGCCCCTTTAATGCTTTAAAAGGCTTGTGTCTTATGCTCTATGTTTGGACTTTTATGTATGCTTCCATGTCTAGACCATGTAGATGCCATCTAGGTGTGTCTTTGGTCTTGTTTAGACCTGCATTGGACCTGTTTTAGATCCTCATGGCCCTGTGGGGCTTGCTTCATATAGCTTTGGTTTAAGCCCCCCTTCCCCGAGCCTTGGACATTGTTGCATGCTTGGCTTGTCTTGTTTACTTGGTTTGGCACCTTTATAACATGATTTTTAGAGCTTAGTATGCATGCCATATGTCCATGTTTGTCCCTTTTAAATGTGCTTAAAAGTTGCTCTTTGATGCTTAAGTTTTGAACCATGTGTGCATGCATGTTTGTGTGTATTTTGGCCTTCATTTCCTTAGCATTCGGCCATTGTTTTGGGCTTATTTGAGAGCTGCCCAAACTAGTCTAAGACCCTCATTCGCGTGTTGTTACATGCTAGCCTTGCATGTTGTTGCATACTTGGCCTATCGCATGTGTTGCATGTTCGAATCACATTGCATTTGGCATGCATTTCCTCTTGTTTTGATTGCTTAACATGTTATATGTCTTGCATGTTCGCATGTTCACATTACATCTTTGCATGCTTGTTAACTTGCATACTTGTTACATATTTGCATCTTAGCATGCTTGTTTGCATGTTTAGCTTGCATGACTAGATTGCATTTCATTAAGCATGCATGCCTTGCCTCTTGAATTGATTATGATAGAGGTTGGGCCTCCATTGTTTGTTTATGTGCATTTCATTCCACACCAAAATGCACAACTTGGTTTCTTAGGTCATCACACATTGAAATGCACGATTGGTGGTCCGAGAATTGAGTACCATACCCCTTTGAGTCATAAACATGATAAGGGGTGTGGTGGTACAAACATTGCTTTGAAATGCATTGCCATGCCTTGTTTTGCCCTCTGCTGTTGTCAAAACAGGTTCCTACAGGAAGATATGGCCGGTCGGCCATCTCTAGTGCCGCCCGGCTATCCATTTCTGGCCGATGGCTTCATAGATGGTCGATGACCATTTACCTTTGGAAGGTGACCATTCCTCATGGTTGGTGGCATTTCCCAGTGTTCAGAGAGTGTTCCTTGGGACTTGTGCAGTCTTTAGAGGAGAAAAACAGTGCAAACAGAGGCAGCTTGTGCATGGCGGTGGATTTCCGAGCGAAGCCAATCCGAGCATGCATGCATCCCTCTTCCCGAGGCCTTTTACTGCTTTCAGTAGCTTAATTGATTCATTAATTAGTTAAGTGTTGTATAAATTAATTAATTAATTAGCTTGTAGGTTAATTAATTTGTATTATTCTTTCAGTCCCTCCGAGCGAGGGCGAATTTGTAATAAGTGTGTGTGTGTACGTGAATGTCTTCCCACCCCACGTCTTTCTCCTTTTTACTTACTTGCTTTTGATGGTTAGTATTAGGGCATATTTAATTTAGCATCCTTATGCTATGTATGCGTGTATCCATTCATTTGTACTGCATGCACCGGGCTCGGCGCATCATGCTAACTGCATAGTATTTCAAATCTAACTTGAATACGTGCTATTTGTTGTATTCCACGTGCCATCCTAGGATTAGCCGAGCCTATTCTAGTTGCATTTTGTATGCGATGCATTAGCCATTTAACGTGGACTTGGATCATACATTGATTGCTAACAAGTTCTTTGTTTTGGGTTGGAGTACTCGGTAAGCTTTTTATGCTTTAGCATCTTGCATGAGTGTGAATGTTAACATGACAGCATGCTTACCATGTGGCTATATGCTTATGTGATGTAAATTGCCTGAATGCCTGTGGATGAAGGTTGGATTGTTTGAGTTGGAACAACTCGTTAAAATCCGTGTTTTAGCTTACTTGCGAGTAGCAAATTTCAAACAATCTTTCAAAAAAGCGGATATGCAATGCTTTGTTCCAAATTAGGCGATCTAGTCTATACTTTTGTGTTGTGCGCATCACATAGTAAGATTAGCTAATTAATCGGAATAAGAACACATAATGTTTTCAAAACTAGATATCATGGTTAGTAGAGGCCGATCTTTGATCGGGCGAGCGGGGGTGCTCATAGCTGACCTTCCCCAATCGTACCCAAGTTCCTGAGCCGAGGCAACTTTGGTGATGACGGACACGTGGCCTTAGGCAAACGAGTCAGGGTTTCCTAAATTCCCCCATAAAAAATATTTAGGTGGCGACTCTGTATCTGGCAAAGCAGTCTATGTTTGGCATTTCTTTCAAAAAAATCTGTTTTCCAAAACGATTTGCCGGATTTGGGCTTTTTGGTGATTTATCAGTCCTGCATTACACATTGCGAGATCAGATTAAGAACTGTGACTAATCGAGTCCGAACTGTAGCATGAGGCCCACGGGCGCATCTACATAATCTAGCAGGGAAGACTTTAGTCTTTTCTCTTCTGTTGAAGTTAAGATTTGATAAAGACTTTAGGTGGGAAAGTGAGCATCAGAGGGCATGTGATGCCATTAAAGACTATTTGTCTAAGCCTCCAGTTTTGATGCCACCTATTAAAGGGAAACCTTTAAAGTTATATATATCAGCAGGTGAGCAGTTGATTGGGTGTCTATTGGCTCAAGATAATGAAGAAGGGTGTGAACAAGCTATGTACTACTTGAGCAGGAAGTTGAATGAAGCAAAGACTAGGTATAATTCTGTAAAGAAGTTATGCTCAGCTTTATATTTTGCAGCTGTCAAGTTGAGGCATTACATGTTACCAACAGAGGTTAATGTAATTGCTCAGACTGATGTGGTAAAGTATATGCTATCTATGCCAGTTTTGAGGGAGAGGCAAGAAAAATGGTTATTGGCCTTAATTGAGTATTGTTTTAAGTATGTGCCTCAGAGAGCTGTGAAAGGCCAGGCATTAGCAGATTTCTTGGCTGACCATCCATGTAATCCTGTCGAGGTAGACTTGTATGAAGTATTTTCAGTTGAAAAAGAGCCATGGAAGTTGATGTTTGATAGTTCAAAAAATGAAGCAAGTGTTGGTGTTGGGGTAGTGCTAGTATCACCCCAGGGACAGGTGTTTCAGTCCTCTTACCAATTGGATGTAACTCAAGTGTTATCAAATAATCAGGTAGAGTATGAGACCTTGATTATTGGCCTAGAATTGGTAAAAAGCCTAAGGATTCCACACTTAAGAGTGTTTGGGGATTCACAGTTAGTGATAAGACAAGTAATAGGCCAATACAAGTGCAATAGTGCAGTCCTTGGAGAATATTTAGAGAAGGTATTGTAGTTAGTTAAAGGTTTTGAAATATTGGAGCTTGAACACATGTTTAGACTTGAAAATAAGGAGGCCAACAAGATGGCTTAGGTAGCCTCTGTTTTGAGAATTCCATAAGGTTTTCAAGAAAGAATAATTAGGATTTAGAAAAGAACAATGCCTTGTGTTAGGTGTCGACAGTTGCAAAGTTTGGCAATATTGACTTTGGAGGTGTTAGAAAATGATTGGAGGTTGCCTTTGATTAAGTATTTAGAGGACCAGAGGCAAAAGTAGATAGGAGAACAAAGTATCAGGCCATGAATTATGTGATTGTGGGAGATGACTTGTTTAGAAGGACCCAAGATGGGTTGATATTGCTATGTATTGGGAAAATGGAACAGATGCAGGTCATGACAGAGGTCCATAAAGGAATTTTTGGTGCCCACCAAGCAAGTGAGAAAATGAGGTGGTTGATTAAGAGGCATGGATATTTTTGGCCCTCTATAAGGGGAGATTGCATTAGCAATGCAAAAGATTGTCAGCAATGCCAAAAACATGGCAATGTACAAAAAATGCTAGCTAGGGACTTGCATTCAATTGTCAAACATTGGCCATTCAGGGGTTGGGCAATGGATTTGATTGGCCAGGTGTTTCCTTCATCATCAAAACAACATACATTCATATTAGTGGCTACAGATTATTTTACTAAGTGGGTAGAGGCAGTCCCATTGAAGGTGTTAAAGGTGGTGAATCAGTCTCATGTAATTGATTTTTATCAAGAAACACATAGTGCATAGATTTGGTTTACCACAGATAATTACTGTCGATCAGGGGACTGCAACATGCCCGGAAACTTTTAGTGAAAATCCATTTTATTGCAATTTTGTCAAAAATGGACTGCGTCATCAGATCTCAGAGTCATCACCTAATATTTTGGGAAATTAGGAAACCCATGACTCAGTGCCAAGGCCACTGTTCGTCGTAACCAAGGATGCATGGCTCGGAACCTTAGGTATGAGAGGGGAAGGTCAATAATGAGCACCCCCGCTCACCCGATCAAAAGATTGGCCTCTACTAAACCATGATATGACTTTTTATTTTCTTTATATGTTCATGTTCTGATTATTGAATAAATCCTAAAATTTACTATGTGAAGCATACAAGTATAGACTAGTTTGCTCAAATTGGAACAATTCAATTTCATGTTTGTTTGTCGAAAAGGGTTTGAATTTGCCACTTGACAAAGTGGGCTTAAAGTTTGTGAATTTGCCACTGCAAAGTAGGCTTAAAACGTACATTTATTGAATCATTCTAATTCAGGCAACAAGCCTTCATCCACAGGCATTCCTACAGTTATATCAAGTAAGCAAGTAACCTCATGGTAGAATGCTAACACATAGTAAGAAAAACACACATAAATGGGATGCTAAAGCATAAAAACTCACAGATTTACCGACGGCCCTCGAACAGCTACAAAACAAAATTAGTAAATATGCATGATTCCTAATTGTACAATGTGACAATGCAACACATGTGATATGCAATTTACTAGGCTCGGCTACTAATATGGCATATGAGATGATTTGATCGCATGTGGTTTAAGCATGTATTCAGAGAAGTATTGAAACGACAATGCGAATTGAAATGATGGACCGAGCCTCGGTGCATGCAATACAAGTGGATGCAAACATGAGTATGCTAAATTAAACATGATGCCTCTAAACTAACCATCATAAGCTGATAAATAAAGAGAGAAAGATGTGGGATTGGAAGACATGCACACACACACGCACACTTATTACAAGTTTGTTTGCCCTCGCGTAGGAGGGTCCGAATGAACTAACTAGCCAACTAATTACTTAACTAATTATTACAAAACAAATCAATTAACTATGCTAGCTACAACATTACACTTAATTAACTATTCTAGCTAATTATTACAAATTGGAACTAACTAATTAATTAATTATAAAACTCTAATTAATTAACTAATGAACTAACTAAGTAATGAATTACCTAATTAATTATAAAATTCACTATCTAATTAACTAATTACCAAATTAATTAATTATAAAATGCTAATTAACAACCTAATTAACTAATGAATTAATTATAAAATTCTATTTAACAACCTCATTACCTACTTACCTAATTAAGTAAAATTCTAATTAACTTATCTACCTAATTACACTAATAAATTAATTATACAATTCTGATTAATTACTTATAAAATTCCAATTAACTAATCTACACTAGCTAATTAATTACTGTGTAACTAATTAAATTACAACATGAAGTAACTAATTAAATAACTAATCTAAGCAAATAACCAATTAAATAACGAAGCTAAATAATCTAATTAACTAATCTAATTAAATAACTAACTAATTTAATAAATTATAAAATTCTAATGAATTAACTGATTAATTATACTAACGAATTAAGTATCAAATTGTAATTAACTAAATTAACTAACTAAACTAATTAATTCTAGGACTACACTAATTAATTAACATCAATTAATTAATTAATTACAAAACTATACTAATTAACTAAACTAATTAAGAGAGAGACCACGGTTTGGTGTGCTTGGTTCGGCCTGAGAAGATGGTGGAGGGAACATGAAGTAGTCGAGGTGAGTGAGGCTATAGGAGATGGTGGCTCAGTCTTGGAGTTGCAGCGGTGACGGCCCGGCTCCTCAAAATCTGTGTGAAGCTTTGCGTCTATGGTGGTCTGAGCTATAATTCTAGCACTGTGTTTTGATCGCCTCGAATTGCCTGAAGACTGGCTCAGTACTGAAGATGACATATTCACTCAACCTGAAAAGAGAAACGCACAAGAGAGAGAGAGAGAGAGAGAGAGATACCACTAAAGAGAGAGAGAGATGAGGTCGTGTGGTCTCTCAGTCGTGTGTGCCGTGTGTCCCTGTCTGCATGTGTGTTGTCTCTCTATCCCGTGGGTGTGCGTGTGGGAGGTGCTGAGTGTGTGGGTGGCCTCTCTCTCTAAACCCGTGTGTGTTGAGTGTCATGCATGTGTTCATGGTCTCCTTCCCCCTCTCTCTCTAAACCCGTGTGTCTCTCCTCTTCCCTCTCCCCTCTGTCGTGAGTCAGTGTGTTATAGAGAGAGAAGAGAAAGCCCATGCATGTGTGAATGGTGTGCTGTGGAAGGAGAGAAAGAGAGAGGTGAAGCTTGTGTCTCTGTGTGTGGGTGTTGTGTGAATGAATGTGTAGAGAACCAACCCCGAGAGAGGAGAGAAAAATCAGTGCATGTCTTTTTTGTTTTTCCTCCTCCAAAAACCCTCTGTGTGTGTGTGCTCTGGTCTCCCCCCCCCCCCATGTGTGTGTCTTGATGCTGTGGTGGTGGTGTGCTTGCCGAGTGAGAGGGTGAAGTTGGTGGGTGTGTAGTGGTGCTGCTGGGTGTATGGCAGTGATGGATGTGTATGTGCCGTGAGTGTGTATCAGTGGGTCTCTAGAGAGAGAGATGGGTGGGTTAGAGAGAGAGAGAGCCCGTGTGTGTCAATCCTCCACTCAATACTCCACCCAAGAGAGAGATCCATCAGCCCATGTGCCTTGTGTCTTTTTTTATCACTGTATTTTCCCACCATCCACTCTCACCTGCTCCCCCTTTTTTTTTTTCAATCTTCACCTGCCCTCTCCTCTTATCTTCCACCGAAAACAAATACCGACCCCACTTTTTTCTTTCTCAATGCTATCTCTCAATAAAACACTATCCACCTATTCCACTCATCTTTCTTTCTTTCTTTCTTTTTTTTTTTTTTTTGTGTTTAAAACTGCCCCACTATTTTCTTCTTTTTCTTTTTTTAATTTTATTTTCTATTTTTATTTTTTTTTGTTTTGTTTTTTTGTTATTTTTTATTTCTAAAATACACCACCTCAAAATATATACACACACATCAAATTATATAAAAACATATAAAATTATAAAATACTACAAAGTAATAAACTATATGATATAAACTAATTTGGCCAAAATAGGTGAGGTTTGGGATTAAAATTTCAATTTGATTTTTTTGGTGAGGGTAGTCCAAAACAAAGTGCCCAAGTCTTAGGGCTGGTCAAAATGGGGTGTCTACAGTTGCCCCTCTTTGACAGAGCTTGAAGTCATGAAGTGACGTGAGGGAATGTCAAAGCCCGAAGACAACCCTTTTGACAAGGCCATAAGACTTGGGCAAACAAACAGGATGCAAATGTAAGTGGTTGAACCCGAAGGTTGCCTATGTATCCCTTTGCAAGGAATCAAACCAGCGTAGTTTATGGGCAAAATGCTAATGATATGCAGGAAGATTGTGAGAACTGGACTTATACGCTACGCGAAGCCGATTATTTTTGAAAACCTTATGATCATGCAAGAGAGGGAAGACCTCAACCAAGAGAAATCAACATCCTAACACGTGTCACGCGAAAGGAGGAAAGATGGTGTAAACAACAGATGCACCTGATGTTTTTAACCGAGTGAATCAAAGACCTAACGCGTCTCACGCGAAAGGAGGAAATATGGTGTAAACAACAGGCACACTTGATGTTTTTAACTGAGTGAATAAACGACTTAACGCGTCTTACGCGAAAGGAGGAAAGATGGTGTAAACAATAGGCGCACCTGATGTTTTTACCCAAGTGAATCAACGACCTAACGCGTCTCACGTGAAAGGAGGAAAAGGGGTGGTGTAAACAAACGGGCGCACCTGACTGTTTTTAACCGATTTGCAATCCAAACGCGTTTCACGCGAGAGGATGAAGGGTGGTGTAAACAGACAGGCGCACCTGACTGTTTTTAACCGATTTGCAATCCAAACGTGTTTCGTGCAAGAGGAGGAAGGATGGTGTAAACATCAGGCGCACCTGACTGTTTTTAACCGATTTGCAATCCAAACGCGTTTCACGCGAGAGGATGAAGGATGGTGTAAACATCAGGCGCACCTGCTGTTTTTAATCGATTTGCAATCCAAACGCGTTTCACGCGAGAGGAGGAAGGATGGTGTAAACAGACAGGCGCACCTGACTATTTTTAACCGATTTGTAATCCAAACGCGTTTCACGCGAGAGGAGGAAGGGTGGCGTAAATAGACAGGCGCACCTGACTGTTTTTAATCGATTTGGGTGTAAACAGACAGGTGCACCTGACTGTATTTTAACCGGGGTGGTGTAAACAGACGGGTGCACCTGACTGTATTTTAACCGAGGTGGTGTAAACAGACAGGTGCACCTGACTGTATTTTAACTGGGGTGGTGTAAACAGACAGGCGCACCTGACTATATTTTAACCAAGGTGGTGTAAACAGACAGGCGCACCTGACTGTATTTTAACCGGGGTGGTGTAAACAGACAGGTACACCTGACTGTTTTTAACCAATTTTGGTGTAAACAGACAGGCGCACCTGACTGTATTTTAACCGGGGTGGTGTAAACAGACAGGCGCGCCTGACTGTATTTTAACCGAGGTGGTGTAAATAGACAGGCGCACCTGACTGTATTTTAACCGAGGTGGTGTAAACAGATAGGCGCACCTGACTGTATTTTAACCGGGATGGTGTAAACAGACAGGCGCACCTGATTGTATTTTAACTGGGGTGGTGTAAACAGACAGGCTCACCTGACTGTATTTTAACCGGGGTGGTTTAAACAGACAGGCGCACCTAACTGTATTTTAACTGGGGTGGTGTAAACAGACAGGCGCACCTGACTGTATTTTAACGGGGTGGTATAAACAGACAAGCGCACCTGACTGTATTTTAATCGGGGTGGTGTGAACAGACAGGGGCACCTGCTGTTGTTAACCGATTGGGTTTTGATAATTGGACTTATACGCTACGCGAAGCCGATTTGGGTGGTGTGAACAGATAGGCGCACCTACTGTTGTTAACCAATTTTGATAATTGGACTTATACGCTACGCAAAGCCGGTTTGATAATTGGACTTATACGCTACGCGAAGCCCGGTGTTTGAAAATTCATGATTTGTGTAATGCAATGCAATGTCATGGAGTGATGATAAAGCTATGAAGATGGCAACATGGGTGGCAAACTTTGTGTAAAACACACGAAGCAAGCCACATTTCTACCTGGCTATGTTTGCAACCTTCCCTATTCTCCAACATGGTGACAGACTAGGTTGGTTCAGTTTCCAGAGTTGAGGCGCATACAAGCTATCTCAACCTATGGGGCTACCATACAGATTTCAAGCCGGGGATACACCCCTGGGTATTTAAACCCGACTTTAGTCTCGGAAATCCCGAACCTTTTACGTTCTAGGCATCGCCATTCGAACTCTAGTTTCCACCGTCTCAGTTGATCTCCTAGGAACTCATTGCAAACACAACCAAGTGGTTATACCAGACCGATTGAAGTCGTTCGGGCATGACAAACACCAAAGGAATTGCACCTTTAGAGGATTTAAGGTCTCCTAGACCCTGAAAGTCGTTTGGGCACGACAAACACCAAAGGACTTGCACCTTCAGAGGATTTAAGGTCTCCTAGACCCTGAAAGTCGTTTGGTCAGGACAAACACCAAAGGACTTGCACCTTCAGAGGATTTAAGGTCTCCTAGACCCGAAAAAGAACAACAAGCACACTTGTTGTTTTTAACCGATTGAATGGCCACGGATGCCGCTTTACTTCCTGACCATATTCACAACTTTCCCTATTCTCCAATGGGGTGACAGACTAGGTTGGTTCAATATCCAGAATTGAGGCGCACACATACTACCTCAACCTATGGGGCTGCCATACAGATTTCAAGCCGGGGATACACCCTTGGGTATTTAAACCAGACTTTAGTCTCGAAAATTCCAAACCTTTTGCGTTCTAGGCCTTGGCCATTTGAACTCTAGTTTTCACTGTCGCAGTTGGTCTCCTAGGAACTCATTGCAAACACAACCAATATAATACACAAATATTTACATATAAATACACACATATATGTACATATGGTATACACATATGCATATACAGACAACATACAGACAGATATATACAGATATATACACAGACATATACAGTATATATACAGGTATATACGACACAGACATATACGGACCTATACACAAACATATACGGATATATACACAGATAGGGAATATTTCGTTTGCAACCGTCAGCGGGAAGATACCGTTACTGAGAAGGTATATTCCATTTGCTAACGTCAGCACACGTACGCAAAACACGCAAAAAGAAAGGAAAAACAAAAAATGTATGGATTTGGGAATATGGGGTTTCGAACTCCTGACCTTAGGCCTGGTCTTCGAGTCTTCGACCATTGAACCATGCCACTCTTGTGACAAGATATGCAAACAAATATATATATACATATACGAGACATATATACACAAAATCAAAGCAAAAACAAAGAAACATTTGTTGTGGGTTCGAACCCCTGACCTCGGGCTTAGGCTCTCTGAATCCTCAACCCATTAAGCCAAACCACTGAACCCAAGCCACACCTGTGACCCAAATGTTCAAACAAATATATATATATATATTACATAGCTATACAATACATATACATATATATATACAACTTTCCCGCCTCTCTTTCTGTTTTTGTCTTACTCTCTCTTCCTTCATCTTCTTCGAGCGTTGTGTCTATCGCGCGATTTCAACAATCGCGGCGCCTGACCGACAGGCTATCCAATCCTGTCCTAATTGTCAATGATTGTCTCGAGCCTTCCTCTCTCTTTGTCTTCTTCTTTGGCTTTATCCTCTTCTTAAGGTGAGGCCTGTGAGAGAAGGCAGAGCAAAAGCCTGCAAACTTTTTCTGCCACCATTCTACAACCTCTTTCTTTTGCATTACTCTCCTCTGTCATGGCCTCTTCACACGGTTCTCTCACTCTTTTTCCAGACCTGAACGAGTCTACAATAGAGATGACCGATTCCGACTCTCCTAGACCTTAACCACAAGCTCCTCCTCTTTCTCTATTTTTAACTTTCCAGCGATGTCAGTTGAACAAATCATAGCGGCACAGTCTGACATCGAAGCAAACTCGTATACGTTGAGGTCATGTGTGGAGACCATGACAGCGGTCTCCAACTTGTCCCATCGACTGCAGAACAGGACGTGTGAGGTGCATCGATTAAATGCACAACTTTCTTTACTTCAATATATGTACAAAGATTCTCGAGGGGAAGTTAGCGGATTAAAGGAACAAATCAAGGAGTTGAAACGATAGGTGACCATCATAACTCATCATGGGACTACCTTTGACGGCCAGCGAGGGATAATCTCCTTCGGAAGCTCTACCAAGGCCAAGGCAGAGCCTTCAAGAGCTTCGAAGAAGTAAAGATGAAGCAAGGCAGCTCTATCTTTTTGCCTTTTTTGTTGTTTTTGTTTTTGTTTTTGTTTTGTTTTGTTATGTTTTTTTTTTTTTTTTTTTTTTTTTTTTGTGTCTCTGTGATCGGGGATGTCCTCCCCTGACTTCAATAAAATCAGTTTCTTTTTTTGCTCCTCACTGGCATGACTGGCTGTAACAAGCCCGCGAGGGACCTCGGCTACAGTTCGGACTCCCCTTTTTTGTTTGTTGTGGTTCGTAATCTGAACCAAAGAGTCCAAACTCTGGCAAATCGTTTTGAGAAAAATAGATTTTGAAAAGAAGTGCCAAACATGGACTGCTTTGCCAGATACAGAGTCACCACCTAAATATTTTTTTATGGGGAAATTTAGGAAACCCTGACTTGGTGCCGAAGGCCACGTGTCCGTCATCACCAAAGTTGTCTTGGCTCAAGAGCTTAGGTACGATCGGGGAAGGTCAGCTATGAGCACCCTCTTTCGCCCGGTCCGAAGACCGGCCTCTACTAACCATGATATCCGATTTTGAAAACGTTATGTGTTCTTATTCTGGTTATTAGCCTAGAATTACTATGTTATGCGCACAACAAACAAGTATAGACCAAATCACCTAAATTGGAACAAAACATTTCATGTTTGTTTTGAAAATGGTTTGCTACTCGCAAGTAGGCTAAAATGCAGGTTTTGCTACCCTCGAGTGGGATTTTTTAGAAAAGATGGTTTTGCCACTATCTAGTGGGCTTAAAACTCACAATTTTAATGCATTATCCCAATTTAAGCAATTCGACCTCCATCCACAAGCATTCAAGAAGTTATATCACATAAGCAGCTAGCCTCATGGCAATCATGCTATTATGGCATCATTCACACGCATGTGACATGCTAAAGCATAAAAGCTTACCTAGTACTCCGAGCCAAAACAAAAGCTAGTTAGTAATCAATGTGTGATCCTAGCTCAGGTTAAAATGGCTAATGCAACACATACAATATGCAACTACAATTGGCTCGGCTATCCTACGATGGCATGTGAGATGCTACAAATAACACGTATTCAATTTGGGAATTGAAGTACAATGTAGTTAGCGTGATATACCGAGCCCTAGTGCATGTAAGACAAATGAATGGATGCACGCATGCATTGCATAAGGTATGCTAATTTAAATGTCTTAATCTACCATCATAAGCAGGTAAATAAAAGGGAAGAAAGAAGTGGGGGTTGGAATGCATACACACACACGCACACCCTTATTACAAATTCGCCCTCGCTCGGAGGGACCAAATAAATATTACAGTCCAAATAATAAATAAATAAATTATTACAAAATTTCTAATTATCAAATTAAATCCAATATAAAAAGAAAGGGGCCTCAGCCCTGCCTCGGGATGCGCGAATGATGCATGCTCGATCCAACTTGCCCGGTAGACCCGCGTCATGCCACTGTTGCCTCTGTTTTTACTGCCCTGTCTCTCCAAAAACTGCAAAAGTCCCAGAATACCTTCCTTATATGCTGATGCACACCATCGGCTAGAGGAAATGCCCACCGGCCATCTAAAATATCTACCGGCTGTTCATGAGGTTATCGGCCATGCGCTGACGCCCGGTCGGCACTCTATACTGCCGGTCGGCAGAAAATTCCTGTAAAAGACAGTTTTGACAGCAACAGCAGACAACCAGTGCATGACATGGAGTTTTGAGCAAATGTAAGCATGGCTATGCTCTCTATCATGTGTTAGACTCAAGAGAGCATAGCCCTCGACCCTTGGGCCATCAATGATGCATCTTGGTGCATGATGGCCTAAAAGGCCAAGTTTGCATTTTAATGGAAATGCAACACACAAATGAAGACCAAGGCCCTATCATGTATTGGTCAAGGGCCTCGATGACCGAGAGTTGGGACAAGTAGCATGACTTGTGGTATGAACTCCTCTCAACCCTCACACTTGGTTTGACACCCCAAACCAAGTAATGCAATGCATGTTATGCAAGCATGACTCCACAATGCAACCTAATACTAAAATGCAAACATGTCAAATGTAATGCAACATGCAAGGTGCAAATGCAATGCAAACATGGACAATTTAGGCAATAGGATTAGCATGTGGCAAGACCATATTAATCAAACATGCAACAAGCATTAGACAAATGTGCAATGGTGGACTTAAACCATGATGGGGCAGACCTCAATTCACCCCAAAACAGTGGCCAAAAGTGCCCCAAAAGGTGGGCGAATGTCCAAGCCAACATGCAACCATAAAGGCCTAAAGCTAAGGCACAAAGTGGAGCATTCCACTACCTACTAAAATGACCACTCATGGCATATATTAGGCAAATAAAAACAGAATTCTAGCATGCAAAAATACACCCAAACCCTCTGAATGATAGCCCTAAAATACCTCAAATACACAAACATGCACAAGGCCTATTTCAAGGCACAAAAGAACAACCTTCCAAAGCATGAAAGTGATGACTAATGCAAGCATATGAGCATGATTTAGGGACTGAAATATAGCCTACAATGATGCCAAATCATGAGAAAGAAAAAAAAAAAAAACTAAGTTAAGCATGCTAGTGATCTACACAACCAAGGCTTACAAGCCAAAATGCAAAGCCACTATACCAAGCATGCCAAACATGGAAAAATCAGTGGCTCACAGCCCTTAAACATGGCAAAATGATGCTAATATCTTCATGGAATTATGCTAATACATGCAAGGATCATGGCCTAAACACAAGATGCATTTCTATGTCAAATAAAGGAATGCAAAGCAAGTATAACATGCATGAAATAGGCCAACAAACCACCATTAGACAGAGGTAAAACATGCTCCAAAACACCCAAATAAGCTCTGAAATGAGGCCAAAACAAACCAAGTATGCATGCTCCCTTATGAGCCAAAAACAAAGCAAAAGAGGGACAAAGGGGAGAGGGTGTCCCTCCCCTATGCAAGACTTCAAACCACCTTCCTCACTACTAAAAACCTACTGGTTTTCAGTGATGAGAGGACCCAAAACAACAAGGCAAATAAGGCCTCAAGAAAAGGCACCAAAGAGGCCAAAATAAGGCCTAAGAGGGTGAGTTTGCACTCAAACCACAAAGTGACCTTAATGAAAGTTCAAAAGCAAGAAAATATAAGACTTTTTTATGTTATACACAAAGCTAAAAACAGTAAGCAAAATAGGTAAAAACTTGTTGCAAAAATGGGGAAACTAAAGCAAAGTGCTCACCCTTGAAGAACACCTCAAGAACAGATGGTCCAGCCCTCTTCTTCTGATCAAAAACAGCCCAAAACCTCAGCAAACAACTCTCCAAGCCTCCTAATCTCGAGCTAAGGTGTAATGGTGTGTGTATTAGTGCAAAAGTAAGGTAAAACCACACTTTTAGGCCTAAGAACACACACACAAGAGGAAAGAGAGGAAAAATCTAGAGAGATGAGATATATGGCAGATACATAGATACACAAGCTCTAGTTTTTTGATGAAAAATGGCTAACCTCTCACCAAGGGAGAGAGATGGTGCTTATATAGGCAAAAAAACAAGGCTCAAGGCTTCTCCAAGAAGCTAACTAAAAAGGGCAAGGGGTGCAAAGGGGTCTTGGCTTCTTGGGGAAGCTAAGACAGCTGGCCAAGCTTCTCCAAGAACCTTGGCCAAAGGGGTCAACCTTCTAGAAGGTTTGGGGGTTCAAAGGTGCAAAGAGGTCACTCCCATGCACGGGGATGAGTGATGGTGTATTCCAGCTGGCACAGCTGGCATGCACCATGCCTCAGGGGTGCAAAGGGTGCACGCCGGCCACCAAAAGGGGTCACCGGCACAATAAAGTGCCGGTCGGCTAAACATAGTGCCGACCGGCCATTGTTTTTAAGAAAACACTGCCGGTGGTACACATGTGCGGCCGGTGATGATAGGAGAGGGCCGGTGGGGTGTGGGGATGGCTAATAAGCCATTCCCTGCCCTTGCAAGGCAAAACACAAGTGTTTGGTGCAAAACCAGACACAAAACGGTCGAGTTCGGAGATCCTGAGGCAGGGCGCGTAGCCGAGACCTCCGGGAACTCCAAACGAACACAAACATGGATAATCACCGAGTGTTCAAACGGTGACGTCCAAGTCTTGAGGACGGTCAAAAATGGGGTGTCTACACTGGCATATCACTTTGAGCTTGAAAACAATTTGTTTGATTGAATTTGAGAATGATTGAATTTTTGAAGTCTGAATTAAACATTGATTCTATATTGACCTAAATCAAAGAATGATTTAACGAACTGAAAAAAAGAAGCAAATTAATCCAAACATACTTATATACACTGACTAGTATAAATACACCGACTGGTATAAATATATTGACTGGTATGAAAGGAACACACTTATATACACTGACTGGCATGAATATCCTGATTGGCATGAATACACACTTATATATACTGAATAGTTGACTCGAGCGGTAGAGAAGATAGAATCTCTAACTCGACTATGCCCCTAGCTCAGTCCCTTGACCCTTTTTTTTTGTCTCTTGATTTTTTTTATAAAAATGTTTTGACCAACATAAGAGTTAGATTAGCATACTTATTCCATTTTATGTTTTGAAATCACGTAAGCTAAACTGTGAGCACTGAAAATTTTTCCTTGTCAAATCCAAAGAATGGTCCAAGTTTTGCAAAAATGGAACAATTTTCGAGAAAAATTAGTCAGCTTTATTCAAATTAATCAAAACCTATTTTTGCAAATGACCACTACTCAACTAACATGGAATCAATCATTGGGGTGCATAGTCCCAAACCAGATAATCAAAGGTGATATCCGAACCAAGCCAACTGAACCAAGCCAATCCGGACCGAATGAAGCCGAGCAGAACTGGACCGGACTGAACCGAACCGTCGAACCGAATCGAACCGAACTGAATCAAGTTAAATCGAACCAATTGAACTGAGTAGAATGAAGATATACCAATCAAACACGGATAGGACAACCAAGTCGACTAAAGATACACCAATCAAACATGGACGAGATGAATGAGTTGAAAAATTATTAGGGTTAGACTTCAAGATAAAGCTACCTACGTATCCCAAAGATAGGAATCAGGCCATCGTAGTTCTGACTAAGGTTCACTCGGGTATTGACACTCTTCTTTTGTGCTCTAACTTTTGCCAAAGTCGCCTTTTCGGGTTTTCAACCTTGCGAGCTTTTCATTTTTTCATTTTGTTGATTTCATTTTTTGGGTTTTCTTTTGAGTTTCTATTTTTTTTTGTTTTTCTACTCTAACTTTTGCCTGGGTCGCCTTTTCGAGTTTTCAGCCTAGTGAGCCTCTCAAGGATTACTTTCATTTTAACTTGCCTATATTGACTGGATGTGAGATCTCTAGGCCATCTATAAGAACAACTACTACACTTGACCAATAGATATGGTGATGTAGGGACTAGACTGAATTGGGTCCGAATTTTCCCCTAGTGTAGTGGATAGGAACTCGACTGTCCTTCAATAATAAAATTCATTCTCTCAAATTCTGGGTTTTGCCTTTCTGGGCGGTCTTCAATGGGAAACGATTCATTTTTAACTCTTTGATCACATCCAACCTTTTGCCCCTAGTTCAAGGGTTGTTTTCAATCTGAATCACAGGCCCTACATAGTTTTGGCTAAGGTTCACTCGGGTATTAACACTCTCCTTTTACGCTCTAACTTTTGCCAAAGCTGCCTTTTCGAGTTTTCAACCTTGCGAGCTTTTCATTTTTCTTTTTATTTTTCCTTCTTTTTTTATTTTTTATTTTTTATTTTTTATTTTTGACTCTAACTTTTGCCTGGGTCGCCCTTCCGGGTTTTCGGCCCAGCGAGCCTCTCAAGGGTGGTACCTTATTGTCCCTAGTTCAAGGGCTGTTTCAAATCGAAATCACATTCTCTGCCCTGAGTTCAAGGTCTGTTTCCAATCTGGATCACATCATTGCCCCTAGTTCAAGGGCTGTTTCCAATTTAAATCTTATTCGACCTTATTGCCCCTAATTGAAGGGCTGCCTCCATTTGAATCACATCATGGCCCCTAGTTTAAGGGCTATTTCCAATTCGGCTATACAAGCCTTACACCTTGAGTGATCATTGAATACTTCAAATCAAGGTTTGAAAGCTAAGGAGCTAAGGAGGTCGGACCACGAATCAAGAGGGATCCTATGCTGTATAACTAATTCCAGGCATGTCTTCGTAGGACCATGCAAAAACAGTTTTTGAAATCTTTTCACAAAGTGACTAATCACTTGTACTTTTACGAAGATAAGATAGAACCAATTTGGACCAAACCAGGATCCTTCTTAGTACCTACATTAGCAAAAATGATTTTATTCATCAAAGGCTTAGCACACCTCTCTTCCTCTTAGTTGATCAAAATTTGCAAATCTCGAGGAAATTCTTTCTCTTCATTTTTATCAGAGTTTTGAAAAAAGTTTTGAAAAACTTTGGTCAATGCGATGAATTAAGGCACAGAGAAGTAGGCAGACTCTATGGCATTTTTTTTTCCTGTTTATTGAAAAGAGACTATGACTCAACAATGACAACAGACTTTTGACAACATATTCAAAAGAAAATGGCAAAGATGACCTAGACAAGACAGAAATGTCTAGGTTAGCACTATCGAAATCAAAAGACTCTGACTTATTAGGCTGACTCGAGCCTGACTCTAACTCTATGAACTTGGTAGAGTCAAACTTAGACTCAATACTCAATTCAGAACTTAAAATAAAACCATTCTCGATTTTGCTAGTCAAAGTGTAGGCCAGCCACAATATTCAAAATAAAACCTGTCCAATCAACAGGTGGTCACTCTCCAATCACAAAGATGGTCGGATACCCTACAAGTTCTATTTATTTACAATGGTCGACTTTGTGAGATATCAGATTTTTTTTTAATTTATTATTTTTTTTTAAAAAAAATTTATGTTTTTGTTTTTTTTTTTGTTTTTTGGTTTTTGAAGTAATGGTGCTAAATTGAACAACCTGAACCACTCATTCGAATTTGAGAACCCCTGTATAGATCCAATACATTGCACATAAAGCAGGAAAGAGAACAAACACCCCTAAAAAGGGTAGGGTTATCCTGTCCTAGCTTGGAATGATCTAGGGTTTCACTATTCACACAAATGGTATCATACATCCTAGAAATGGGAAACCATCATGTCCTAATTTGAAAAGTACTATAGCTCACTATATGTACAAGGTTAGCTCTACTCTAGGGATTGAAGTCAAGGTGACGTTACCAAAGAGTCCTTTGGGTCATAACCAATGAAGATCTTAGGAACTCAGAAGAGTCAATATTAGCCTCTCTTCAAAGTCTGAGAACTTTCAGATCTCAAAAAATTATAACACAAGGCTTCCAAAGTAACGTAGAGATAGGTGTAGTGTCACAAAAAGTGTGCCTGTGCTCCCACCAGCATCTGGGCAACACAGGGACTTTAAGTGCACCAATGCATGTAATGCAATAAACATATAATTGAAAATAAAAGTCATATCATGGAGTTCGAGTCAAGGTTTCATAAAATCTCCAGCAGAGTCGCCAGAAACTGTAACATGCTTGGGGGGTACCCGCACGCGTTAAACAGTTCGGACTCCCGAGATCTCTTTGATCTCAAGTTTCACGAGTGCAATGTGAAACGTAGATGAGAGTCCAGATTCGGCAACTTTTAGTGAAAATCCATTTTATTGCAATTTTGTCAAAAATGGACTGCGTCATCAGATCTCAGAGTCACCACCTAATATTTTGGGAAATTAGGAAACCCATGACTCAGTGCCAAGGCCACTGTTCGTTGTAACCAAGGATGCTTGGCTCGGAACCTTAGGTATGAGAGGGGAAGGTTAATAATGAGCACCCCCACTCACCCGATCAAAAGATCGGCCTCTACTAAACCATGATATGACTTTTTATTTTCTTTATATGTTCATGTTCTGATTATTGAATAAATCCTAAAATTTACTATGTGAAGCATACAAGTATAGACTAGTTTGCTCAAATTGGAACAATTCAATTTCATGTTTGTTTGTCGAAAAGGGTTTGAATTTGCTACTTGACAAAGTGGGCTTAAAGTTTGTGAATTTGCCACTGCAAAGTGGGCTTAAAATGTACATTCATTGAATCATTCCAATTCAGACAACAAGCCTTCATCCACAGGCATTCCTACAGTTATATCAAGTAAGCAAGTAACCTCATGGTAGAATGCTAACACATAGTAAGAAAAACACACACAAATGGGATACTAAAGCATAAAAACTCCCAGATTTACCTACGTCCCTCGAACAGCTACAAAACAAAATTAGTAAATATGCATGATTCCTAATTGTACAATGTGACAATGCAACACATGTGATATGCAATTTACTAGGCTCGGCTACTAATATGGCATATGAGATGATTTGATCGCATGTGGTTTAAGCATGTATTCAGAGAAGTATTGAAACGACAATGCGAATTGAAATGATGGACCGAACCTCGGTGCATGCAATACAAGTGGATACAAACATGAGTATGCTAAATTAAACATGATACCTCTAAACTAACCATCATAAGCTGATAAATAAAAGAGAAAAAGATGTGGGGTTGGAAGACATGCACACACACACGCACGCACACTTATTACAACTTTGTTTGCCCTCGCGCAGGAAGGTCCGAATGAACTAACTAGCCAACTAATTACTTAACTAATTATTACAAAACAAATCAATTAACTATGCTAACTACAACATTACACTTAATTAACTATTCTAGCTAATTATTACAAATTGGAACTAACTAATTAATTAATTATAAAACTCTAATTAATTAACTAATGAACTAACTAAGTAATGAATTACCTAATTAATTATAAAATTCACTATCTAATTAACTAATTACCAAATTAATTAATTATAAAATGCTAATTAACAACCTAATTAACTAATGAATTAATTATAAAATTCTATTTAACAACCTCATTACCTACTTACCTAATTAAGTAAAATTCTAATTAACTTATCTACCTAATTACACTAATAAATTAATTATACAATTCTGATTAATTACTTATAAAATTCCAATTAAATAATCTACACTAGCTAATTAATTACAGTGTAACTAATTAAATTACAACATGAAGTAACTAATTAAATAACTAATCTAAGCAAATAACCAATTAAATAACGAAGCTAAATAATCTAATTAACTAATCTAATTAAATAACTAACTAATTTAATTAATTATAAAATTGTAATGAATTAACTGATTAATTATACTAACGAATTAAGTATCAAATTCTAATTAACTAAATTAACTAACTAAACTAATTAATTCTAGGACTACACTAATTAATTAACATCAATTAATTAATTAATTACAAAACTATACTAATTAACTAAACTAATTAAGAGAGAGACCACGGTTTGGTGTGCTTGGTTCGGCCTGAGAAGATGGTGGAGGGAACATGAAGTAGTCGAGGTGAGTGAGGCTGTAGGAGATGGTGGCTCGATCATGGAGTTACAGCGGTGACGGCCCGATGTAACAAGCCCACAGGGGGACCTCGCTACAGTTCGAACTCCCTTTTTGTGTGTTGCGGTTCTAAATCTTGAACCAAAGAGTCCAACTCTGGCAAATCGTTTTGAACAAAAACAGATTTTGAAAAAGTAGTGCCAAACATGGACTGCTTTGCCAGATTACAGAGTCGCCACCTAAATATTTTAAAATGGGAAATTTAGGAAACCCTGACTCAGTGCCGAAGGCCACATGTCCGTCATCACCAAAGTGGTCTTGGCTCGGGAGCTTGGGTACGATCGGGGAATGTCAGCTATGAGCACCCCCTTTCGCCCGGTCCGAAGACCGGCCTCTACTAACCGTGATATCCGATTTTGAAAACATTACATGCTCTTGTTCCAATTATTAGCCTAGAATTACTATGTTATGCACACAGCAAACAAGTATAGACTAGAATGCCTAATTTGGAAATAAACATTGCATATCCGTTCGTTTTGAAAACGCTTTGGAATTTGCTACTCGCAAGTAGGCTAAAACACGGATTTCAATGAGTTTTCCCAACTCAAGCAATCCAACCTCCACCCACAGGCATTCAAACAGTTTATCTCATGTAAGCACTTAGCCGCATGGTAAGCATACTGTTATGGCAACATTCACACGCATGTGGTATGCTAAAGCGTAAAATACTTACATCGTACTCCGTGCCAAAACGATAAACTAGTTAGCAAACATGCATGCCCTAGTTCATGTTAGAGTGACTAATGCATCGCATACAACATGTAATTAGGATAGGCTCGGCTAACCCTAAAGATGGCATATGAAATGCAATCATTTGATGCACGTATTCAAGTTGAAAATTGAAGATTTAATGCGGTTTGTATGATGTACCGAGCCCAGTGCATGTCAACAAATGCATGGATGCACGCATGCATTGCATAAGGTATGCTAAAATAGACGTGCCCTAATCTACCATCATAAACAGGTAAATAAAAGGGAGAAAGAAGTGGGGGTTGGAAGACATACACACACTCACCCACACTTATTACAAATATGCCCTCGCTCGGAGGAACCAAAAGAATAATACAAATAATTAACTACGCAAGCTAATTAACTACGAGAGAGGGGAAAGGCAAAAAAGCCTATCAGCGTAGTACACGCGAGAGAGGGGAAAGGCAAAAAGGCCTCTCAGCGTAGTACACGCGAGAGAGGAAAGATAGAAAGGCCTCTCAGCGTAGTACACACGAGAGAGAGAGGGGGGGAAAAGTGCGAGGCAACGCACATGGGACACGCATGCCAACGCAAGTGAGACACACATGCCGATGCAAATGGGGCAAATGAGACGCGCGTGTCTCAAAAGATGGAAAATGGAGTGCAATGAGGTACGCGTGCCTCAAAGGAGATGCAGAATAATACAAGTGTGACATGCACGTCGCACGAAAATGCACAACGGCGCAAGTCGCAAGGGATGTGCAAGACGGCGCGGTGCGACGCACCAGACAATGTGATGGATGCGTGCAACGCACACGGGGAAACTTTTGAATCTTGTAAAAGACAAAAGGATACAAAAGGATACAATCTTTGCTTGAACCTGAGTGTCACGCACAGAAGACACGGTCCGAGGTCAAAACGGAGGCTGGTTGAGCGTCGGGGATGCACTTTCTTGCACTTTCTTGAGCTATGAAGACCCAAAACTGCTCACATGGCCTAAACAAGGCTGTGGGAACACCACCGGCTGGGAGAGGAAGCCACCGGCTGGCTACCGGTTGCAAAATAACTCCACCGGCACAATATTGTGCCGACCGGCACAAAATAGTGCCGACCGGCCAAAAATTGCTGATCGGGGGCAGTTTTGACAATTTACCTCGGGTTTGATAAAATAGGGCTCCTAAACCCTATTTTCTCACTTCTTGTCCGCCAAAAACTCTTGCCCTCTCTCTCTAGAGCATTTTCTCTTCCTCTTTTCTTTGTTTTCTTCGCGTTTTACGTCCGTTTCGTCGTCGGATTTGCGATTTCCTTCGCGTTTCGGACATTTTCGACCGATCGAAATTCCGTTTCGGAGCATCCTTTGCTATTTCCACTTTTCAGGACTTTTTCCCCTTGATTTCCTCTTCATTTCTGTGCCTTTCCATCTTCTGACCTTCCCGGTCATTTTCGGCCCGCTCGGGGTTGACTTTTTCGGTTGACTTTTCACATTCCAGCTCTTCCGGCCATTTTCTCACCACCATTGCCATGGCTGACGATGTTCCACACGTCGGGACTCCCCCGGATCACGAGATGGATCCCGGGGTCGAGCTTCTCCCGTTGAGCGAGCGTCCCTTCGACCCGGTGACATACCGCCCGGCGATCCACGTCCTACCTCCGGATGGTCTTCGCCATTTCTGCGGCTTTGACCGAGCGCTGGACCCGGAGCTTCTCCTGCGCGAGCCGACCTCTCACCTATCCTTCGGTGTTTCCGAGGTAACATTTTTTCTCTGTTTTACTTTCTGCAATGTAGAATTGTTAACTGCCATAGCTGAATCTGTTCTTTAACTACTTAGCTCTGATATGTTGTACACTGTAGTTGATCGCAATCATGCTTACAACTGATATCTGTTTAAGACGGACACATGCACACACACTGCACTAGTCTCAATTACCCAAACACACGGCGCACACCGCATTTCACTGCAAACTCACCAACGCCCGATAACTGCTTGAATCTGAAAATATGCACGCATGCCACATTTGCATTGAACCACTCAGACACATTTGGCGCATCACACGTTGTAGTTCACTGTAAACACACCGGCACCCGGTATCTGTTCGAATCTGAAAAACTTGCACGCATGTCACATTTGCACTGAACCACTCAAACACGTTGACGCATCACACGTTGTAGTTCACTGTAAGCACACCGGCACCCGGTATCTGTTTGAATCTGAAAAACTTGCACGCATGCCACATTTGCACTGAACCACTCAAATACGTTGACGCATCACACATTGTAGTTCACTGTAAGCACATCGGCACCCGGTATCTGTTTGAATCTGAAAAACTTGCACGCATGCCACATTTGCACCAAACCACTGTTTTTTTCAAAATTGTATATTTCATATTGTTTTGCTGCTATTTGTTTGAAAACAGGGAGATTCCCATACCATCCGCGGGTATGGGAACGTCATGGCTCGAGATTGGTATTTGGAGCTTCCCGAGGCGGTTCAACGCATCGTGGATGAGGCGGGCTTTGGTTCCTTTTGCAGGGGTCTGACCCGGCTTACTGCTTGCAGGCCTCTTCTAGCCGTCCTGGCAGAGAGGTGGTGGGACACCACCGATTCATTTCACTTATCCGCGACTGGGAACATGACGATGACCCCTTACGATTTCTCGGTGCTCACCGGCATCGGGGTAGGGGGTGATCCGATCCCCTTCGACATTGATATGGATGAGTGGACCGCCGCTCAGATCTATCTGCTTGGCGCGGCTCCGCCTCTTGCGCGTCCAGGTTTCGTCCGCTACTCCTGGTTCGAGGTGCAGTTCCGGGTGCAGCCTCTTCTTGTTGACGCAGCTCTGATGACTCAGGAGGCCGTGGATAGATATGCACGCAGCTTTCTGATGTTTTTGTTCGGGACGACTCTCTTTGCCGACCGGGTGAACACAGTGCCCCTCTACCTTCTCAGCGCACTGGTGGATGTCCGGGACATCTTGCGTTTCGATTGGGGTGGTGCGGCTCTGGCCACCCTCTACAGGTACATGAGCTCAGTCTCCCGCGGCAGCGAACAGTTGCTCGGGGGCTATTGGCGTGCTTGGGAGGTACATTTCCTTTTCCGCTTTACATTTCTGCTTTACATTTTCTGTACTCTGCACACTGCACGCACTGTAGTCTGCTTCACATGGACTATATACTGTACACACGGCACACACATACTCTGCTTTATACTGACTGTACACTACTCACACTGTACACTCCGCACAATACACTACACAACACATGGCTCTGTTATTTCTGCTTTATTTTGTATTCTGCTTTATCTGATAAACATTCTGGTATCTGTCTTGCAGTTGTGGGTCTATGCCTACTTTCCTAGGCTGGCTCCTGTACCTAATGCAGAGACCCCTCTGGTCATCCCCTTCTCACGCCGTTTTGACGGGAGATGCGCCCGGAGGCCGCGGGAGACTTTCAGCTTCTTCCGCCGTTACTTCGACACCATCACTCCTGCCGAGGTATGTTTTACTTGCAGTTCATTTAAGTTTCACTTTTCCACTGTATATTTGCAATACCAGTAGGTAACAAACCGTATTTCAATTTCAGATCACCTGGCAGCCGTGGGCTCCTCTGCCAGCGATGGTGCGGGATCGGTTTGCCGGCGCCGTCGAGACCTCGCGTTACCGGATTTTGCTGGAGGGGCCGGTCTGTCGGGCTTGGTACCTGGGCGAGCGCTTCTTGTGTCAGACCTTAGGGTTACCTGAGCAGATAGTCCTGGTGCATCCTCCTGAGCATATGAGGGACACCGAGCGTTTCACCGCTGAGCAGATGGCGGACTACACCATCGGCTGGGAGGCAGACGGCTTCAGAGGCGAGGGCGATTACTCAGAGTACATCCGGACCTTCATCATGCGGCCTCTGAGTGGTGGTCGCCGAGCTGAGAGAGAGAGACCTGCGACGCCGGCGGCCGGAGCAGGAGTAGGAGGAGGAGCGCCAAGGAGGGCTCGAGCCCGCGGCAGGGGCGGAGTTCAGAGAGGACGAGAGGCCAGTTGGCCCGCTCTGCCTACTTCACTGTCTTTCCGGGGGTCGGACGGGGCGACCTATCAGTTCCCTTCGCCCTTCCGTCGGCTGATCACGAGTTTGTCGGTATCCTCGACTTGCCTCCGGTATGTATTACTGCATTTTTGTTCAGTCATTTCATTTTAGTTTATTTGATATTCCACAGAATATTGATGCATCTGATATTTTTGCAGGCTTCCTCCGAGTACACCCGGCAGTCATTGGAGATGAATGCCTCCATGGCGGGGATGTTACAGTGGACCTTCGAGTTCCTAGCCTTTTACGGCCTTCCGGTATGTTCTCTCTGACATAGCTTCAAACCATACACAAACTGCTTCGCATAATCTGATGCATAACACAACCCTGGATACCCAGCCCTCACGGCACTTGACACACTGTATTCATACACTGCATTCTGTACTGATTCAACTGCTCACGGCATTCATACTCTGTACTCATACACTGCATTCTGCACTGATAAACTGCTCACGGCATTCACAAACTGTACTCATACACTGCATTCTGCACTGATAAACTGCTCACGGCATTCATACTCTGTACTTTCTGCATTGATAAACTGCTTCATGTATACTGATGCATTTGCCTTTTGTACTTTTCAGCCTCCCTTCTCGATTCCTCCTGTGGGTGGTGGCGCTCCATCTGGGCCTTCCATTTCTACTCGGGATGGCAGGATATTCCCCCGCACCAGAGGAGGGCGTACTTACGCCGGAAGCAGCTCGCGGGCTCCAGTTCCAGACGACGAGTCTGAGGAGGAGGCGGAGTCATCCGAGGAGGAGGCCGGGGGCAGCTCGGGCTCGGTCTCAGACAGTGACACTTCTGGTGATGCTCCTGGACTTCTGCCCAGGAAGAGGGCGAGGACAGATCCCCCGGCGCGAGGCCATTGATGATGCTGATGACCCAGACTTTTGCTGTTTCTCTTATTTCTTTTCTTTTACTTTTCTCTTTTGTTGGTAGATAGAGTACTTTGTACTGCCGTAGGCGGATTTTTGTTTCCCTCAAACTTTGTACTTAAAAAGATTATATGAAACAAACCTTTTGTCTAAAAAGAGTGTTATATCTGTACATATCTGCATCTTTCATACTTTGCACTGCATGGCGTCATGTTACACCTCAAATGTAAATGATATTGATCTGTTGTCTGAAACTTGAGCAATTATACTGTGGTAATCAGATAACCAACCAATTAATCAGCAAAACAACTCATACAAACCACTACTCACACTAGATACACAGCCCATACTCTACTGGGGATTGACCTGCATATAGCCCATAACACAGCATTCGGTTCATTCTGCGCACAGCAAACCCTGAACAAACAGCCCCAATCTGACGAGATGGACTACGAAAACTGATACGGTTGCAGTTGAAACACACTTGGGTGTCCCAAATTTTCTCTTTTCTTCTCCTGCCTCGCATGATTGCAGAGAATAGCACAGCATTCCGAGCACAAACGAGAGTTTTTTTTTTTGGAAAAGGATGGGTTTTCAACCGGGGTATCGAGCCTACCACAGAACACGACGAGACAGACTCAAACAAAGAAACAAAAGGCGCACGACCTGACATAATGAGACATGCTCGGAAAAGACTCAAAGCCAAAATCAAGGTCGACGAATCAAAAGACACGACACACAGACATGTTTACAAAAAGACCTCAGATCTCGAGAAGCCAGTTCCTCCGGGTATAATTCCCACCCCTTCTGATTTGTGATACTCACATCACTCGGCCCTCAGGCTTGGTTTTTCTCTCAAAACCCTTTTCTCACTTCTCTCTCAACTTACTCCTCTCTATTCTTTATTCTCTCATTTTTCATCCCTCCCCAGAGTAGTTAATGGATGAATAGGAAGTCGCAGGTTCACACCCAGCACTGTTGGCTCACGGCTATTTCTTCTGGTAGATAGAGTGCCTTTCGGGCAAGTGCGTTGGCGACGAGGGGGAAGACGGAACACCCAACTCAACTGTGCCCCTAGTTCGTCATTTTGACCATTTTTTGTTGTTTTCTAAAACAGTTTTGATAAAAAAAAATGAGAGTTGGATGAGCACACTTATTCAATTTTTGATTTAAAAATCATGCGAATCAGGCTGTGAGCACTGAAAATTCTCCTTTTTGGGTCCAAACATGGTCCAATTTTGAAAATGAAACAGTTTTCGAGAAAATAAGTCAACCTTAGTGAAAATTTTCAAAAACTATTTTTGCAAACAATCAACACTCAACGAGCGCGGAACTTACCCTCGAGATATACAACCTCAGATCAAAGACGATGGAAAATTGCCCCTGGCTTAAAGGGGAATAAGGCAACGGAAAGTTGCCCCTGGTTTGGACGGTAACTTAGGGCAACTTATGGCAATGGATGGCAACGGAAAGTTACCCCTTGTTTGGATGATGCTGCGGCATTTTTGTAAGTCAGTCCTCGTTGATGACGATCGGACCCTCGGGCGCGGAGGAGGCGAAGACGGTTTGAATCAATATATGGACACAGTCACTTGGAAGGTGTTGGTGATTGGACGTCAAGAGAAAGCTGATCACGTAGCCCTAGGTTGCTGCAATCGAGACATTGGATTCGGAGCAGGCAAAAGTGATCAAAACCATGACGTGGACTGAGACGCTATGAAAGCGTCGGGGGCTGGACTTCAGGATGAAGTTGCCTACGTATCCCAAACATGGGAATCAAGCCTTACGTAGTTCCGGTTAAGGTACACTCGGGTATTTTAACCTTCACTGTTTAGGCTCTAATTTTTGCCAAGGCGCCTGTTGCAGGTTTTCGACCTTGCGAGCTTTGTTCTTCTTCTTTCTTTCTTTTCCTTTTCTTTTGTTTTGCATTTTCATTTTTATTTCTTTTGCTATTTTTTTTTTTGTTCTTTTCTTTTCTTTTTGCTTCTTTTTGTATTTTCTTTTCTTTTTTTTTTCTTTTTCTTTGCTCTAACTTTTGCCTGGGCCGCCCTTCCGGGTTTTCGGCCCAGCGAGCCTCTCAAAGGGTAAAAGTGTAGCTAGCCCATGCCAAATGGTTTTGAGATTGAGGCCTCTCCGTATCCAGGAGAGCGACTGTTGTATTGACTTGCAGGAAAAGTCCATCACGGCTGCTTCATGAACCTTGTCTGGTGGGATCTGATTTCCTTGATCTGGCTTTGGTGCCTCTTGTTCGAGGGCTGCTTCAAAAGGGGCCACACAGGCGTTTCATGGCATTGAATGTTTTGAATAGATTCCAATTTGCAACAGATAAATCGAATCTCGAGACTGGGAGCGATCCTGGGCTGCACCATCTCAAGAGCGATTCCACACAAGTCTTCACAAGACTGCGCAAAATATTTTGTTTTTGAAAGTTTTTAAGAAAGCGACAAATCGCTCGTGTTGAAGATAGTGTGGAACCAGTCTGGATCAGGCCAGGGTCCTTCTCAGTACTCACGCTGACAAGCATGATTTCATTTATTAAAAGCTTAACATGCTTTTCTTTCTCTCAAAATGATCAAAATTTTGCAAAACCTGAGGAATTCCTTCATCTTCGTTTTTATCACCGCAGTGTTTGAAAAGGGTTTTATGAAAAGCTCAGGTCATCATAACGATGTTCAAGGCCCAAGAGAGCAGGCAGTACGCACTGTTGTTCCATTCACATCTTCCGGCACGGCTGACTCAAATAGCAACAAATACGGCACATGATAGCCACAGCTGTTTCATTCAGATTTGCTGGTATAACCGGCCCCTCGGCAGCAACAGGCTCAAAAAGCAAAAGCAAATAATTACAAGATAAAGCGGTGTTTGAGGCAATAACCCCGAAATCACCTGGTATACTATACAAAAGGGACTGACTCGTTACAACAAGACAGACCCTGTAAGCAAAAAGACTGACTCAATACAGAGAGACAGACTCAAAAACAAAACAAAAGACTGACTCGACACCCAAGTCAAGATTTACAAAACTAGCATTGACAGGTGCTAAAAAATGTATGCCAAACGCCACATCAAAAAATGTACCAGACACTGCTGTAGACACCCCATTTTTGACCGCCCTCAAGACTTGGGCATTACTGATGGTTTGCTCGATGTTGAGAGATGTGCAGGGCACAGGTTCAATTCCTTCGACAAGGAGAGAGGCAAACCCTTCAAAACACTTTGTCTAGGGGTTTGGAGTTGAAGAAAAGAGGAAAGGAGAGGAGAAAACTGGTTTGGGAGAAGTTCGGCATAGATCCGGGTAGAAGGGAATCGAGCAGCCCTCGCTAAATCGGGCTTATTCAATTCAATACTTGGAGTTAAGCTATGAGGCCACCATCATTGGAAAGAAGACTTCCGGGGCTTCACTTTGCACTCAAGAATCTCTTAGAGCCAAGTCCGGGTGAAGGAGATATGTTGGGTTGAAGCAGGGGATCATCCCGGTTGGATCGAGTCTGCGCGACTTCACGGAAAAGGGCATAACTTTTTGCATAGGAGGAATTTTGATGCAAGGTTTGCGCCATTGGAAAGCTAACTTCCGGGGCTTCGATTTGCATACCCACCGGCCATGTTTTGACCAAGGAATCATCCATCGGCACTCTATTTAGCCGACCGGCAGAAAAGAGTGCCGACCGGCACTTTATTTTGGCCGATGATCACACCTTCTGGCCGACCTGAACTCTTTGAACCCCCCAAGCTTAGTGCACACCAGCTGTGCCAGCTGGGATGCACAGAACCAGACCCACGTGCATCCATGTGCCTATTTTGCACCATTTTGCACCTTTTGGCCCTTATTTTGCACCCTTTGCTCATGGCTTCTTGAGGAAGCCTTGACCCTTTTGTCTTGGCTTCCTCAAGAAGCCTACCAGCTGTCTTGGCTTCTTGGAGAAGCCCCTTGCTTTAGCTTCTCTTGTAAGTCATTTGCTTGCTCTATATAAGAGCTCTTCCTCTCCATTGCTTAGGGTTGGAGTTTTGGAACAAAAACCAGAGATATATAGACATATATCTGAGATAGATAGATACAACCCTCTATCTCTCTCTATATCTCACTCCTTTGCCTCCAAAAGTCCATTATTCTTGGCCATTCCTTCACCAACCCATAGCACAACACCACCACTTCCATTTCCAACGACTTGGGGCTGTTCTTCAGAGCTTAGGAGCATCTAAAATTGGTCTAAGAGGTGCTGGTTTGCTGGTCTTCAAGGGTAAGTCTTCATCTTCCCCTTTCTAGCTTTTTCTTGCTTCACATCTAAGCCCTAGTTGCAAGCACTTTTGGGCTCCGACCCAAACTTCAAATAGTCTTATTTTGGGGTCCTCTTCATGTTTGATTGAGGACCCCTTGCTGTTTGGTGGCTGCATCTAGCACCTATCTCAATATCCTCTTGTATGCCATGTTTCTTGCATAGAATATTTGGCCGGTTTATAATCTGTTTTTGAGCATGTAATAAACTGTAAGTAGGCTTATTTTGAGCCCTTCTTCAACATTGAAGAAGGGCTCAACCATGTTTGGTAACTCTATCATGCACTTGCTTTGTAATCTCTTCTATTTACCGTAAGTTCGCATGCTTTGTTAGCCTATCTTGCTTTTGTTTTTGTGGATGGTCATAAACTGGAAATGTGTTTGTTTTTCCATGTATGAGATCTGTTTCTAGTTTTTTAGGCCATCCATGACATGCCTTATATAGTCACTTTGCATTTTGGCTTGCTAGCCTTGGGGTGTGTGAGTCTTTAGCATGTTTAGCCTGCCTTGATCTCATGATGTGGCATCATTTTAGATCACATTTCAGTCCCTAAATCATGCTCACATGTTTGTGCTTGCCATCTCTTTCATGTTTCAAAGGTGTGTCCTTTTATGCCTAAGAATAGGCCTTGTGTATGCTTCCATGCTTAATGCATTTTGGGGTGCCATGTGAGGGGATTTGGGTGTCATTTTGCATACTAAAAATCTGTTTTTGGTTGTTAGATTCATGCCATGAGTGGTTGTGTAAGTGGTAGCAAGATGCTCTTTTGGGTGCCTTAGGTTTAGGCCCATGAACTTGCATGTTTGTATAGCATTTGGCCTATGTTTTGAGGCATGTTTGGCCACTGTTTTGGACCTAAATTAGAGCTGTCCAATTAGTATAAGTCCATCCCTTGCATGCCATTCAAGTGTTGTTGCATTATCCCATGTTTGTATGCTTTGGTTGCATGTGTTGCATGCTTGAAATCACTTGCATTCGTCTTGCATTCCCTTGGCCAAGTTGCTAGCATAATGCATGATTTAGATTACTCCTTGCATGCTCTAGTGGTTTGTATAATTGTGGCATGTTTGTTTGCTTTGTTGCTTAGGTTGTGTACTTAATGCGCATTGCATGCTTGTATGCTCCCTTTTATGCCATGTTGCATATTAGCTAACATGCCTAGGTTGCATGGCATTGGCATGCATGCCTTGCCTCTTGATCAAGTGATAGAGGTTGGGTTTCACTTGTTTGTTTGATGTGCATTTCATTTGAAATCAAAGTTGCAAACTTGGCCTTTTAGGCCATCATGCACCAAGATGCATCATTGATGGCCCGAGGGTCGAGGGCTATGCTCTCTTGAGTCTAACACATGATAGGGGGCATAGCCATGCTTACATATGCTCAAAATTCTATGCTATGCACTGCTGGTTTGCTGTTTGCTGTCAAAACTGTCTCCTGCAGGAATTTAGTGCCGACCGGCACTCTTTAGTGCCGACCGGCAATCTTTTTGTGCCGATAAGTTCCCCAGCAGCCGGTGGCCATCTCAAGCAGCCGGTGGTTATTTCCTCTAGCCGGTGGTGTATTACAGTGAATTTGGAAGGTGTCCTGGGACTTTGGCAATTTTCCAGGGAGGCAGGACAGTGAAACAGAGGCAGCAGTGGTGCGGTATGGGCTTTCCGGACAAGTTGGACCGAGCATGCATCATTCGCGCATCCCGAGGCGGGGCTGAGGCCCCCTTCCTTTTTACTTTTGATTTAATTTGATAAGTAGAATTTTGTAATAATTAATTTGTTTATTATTCGGACTGTATTATTATTTTGGGTCCCTCCGAGTGAGGGTGCAATTGTAATAAGTGTGGGTGAGTGGCATGTATGTCTTCCAACCCCCATTTCTTTCTCCCTTTTATTTACCTGCTTATAATGGTAGATTAGGGCATATTTATTTTAGCATACCTTATGCAATGCATGCGTGCATCCATGTATTTGTTGACATGCATCAGGCTCGGCACATCATACAAACTGCATCGTACTTTCAATTCCAAATTGAATACGTGTTAGTTGTAGCATTTCACATGCCATGTCTAGGATAGCCGAGCCTGCCTAGATTACATCTTTGCATGTGTTGCATTAGACATTTTAGTATGCTTAGGTCCATGCATGGATTTCTAATAAGCTTCTGTTTTGGCTTGGAGTACTAGGTGAGCTTTTTATGCTTTAGCATATCGCATGTGTGTGAATGCTGCCATGATAGCATGCTTACCATGAGGCTAAGTGCTTATGTGATAAACTGCTTGAATGCCTGTGGGTGGAGGTTGGATTACTTGAGTTGGGAATACTCATTGAAATCCGTATTTTAGCCTACTTGCGAGTAGCAAAATTTGACACGTTTTTCAAGACAAAACGGATATGCAATGTTTATTTCCAAGTTAGGCGATCTAGTCTATACTTTTGTGTTGTGCGCATCACATAGTAATTCTAGGCTAATAATTGGGATAAGAGCATGTAATGTTTTCAAAAACGGATATCACGGTTAGTAGAGGCCGGTCTTCGGACCGGGCGAAAGGGGGTGCTCATAGCTGACCTTCCCCGATCGTACCCAAGCTCCCGAGCCAAGACCACTTTGGTGATGACGGACACGTGGCCTTCGGCACCGAGTCAGGGTTTCCTAAATTTCCCAAAAATAAAAAATATTTAGGTGGCGACTCTGTAATCTGGCAAAGCAGTCCATGTTTGGCACTACTTTTCAAAAATCTGTTTTCTCAAACGATTTGCCAGAGTTGGACTCTTTGGTTCAGATTTAGAACCGCGACACAAAATCGAGTCCGAACTGTAGAGTGAAGCCCCACGGGCGCGTCTACAACTGCCCGCAGGCGGTTCACCTTCTGATTACATACTTGCAGTATCTGTATCCTCGAAATCCAACAACTGAGTGGTGACGGACTTTGCTGAGGTAGGCGGGAGGATAACCTCGTTGTCAATCAAGTCTTGTACCTCATGACGGAGGCAGAAGCAATTATCAGTGGCATGGCTAGTCTGCTGATGGTACGCACAGTATAGGGAAGCATCATGTGTGGCAGGGAGATTCTTCGGTAGGGGTCGAGGCTCCAGGGGTTTAAGGTGTCCCCTCTCAGCAAGGATTTGAAGTGCCTTGACAATGGCATGTAGAGAGCATGGAAGACCCTGCGCCCTTGGGGCAGGTACTTTGGAGCCTGAGCACTCTTGCTAGATGCACTAGCAAACGGATCGGAGGGTGCGGCCTTGGATTTCTGATCCTTTCCGGATGCAGGGTTGGGAGCGGGAAGAACTGTCTTGGCATGACGGGGCCTCTCCAGATTCTCTGATTGACTGGAACTGCCCTCAGGCGGAGTAGGGAAAGCATCCTCCACAGCTTTTGACATAACTGCGGATATCTGTTGCTTGTTCATCCCTCCGGCTTTCAAAGCCTCTACTGCCCACAGCAGTTGTTCGGTAGGGTCGGCATCTGCCTTCATCTTGCCTTTGTCTCTGGCCTCGTCCTGATCTAGAGTTTGGTTTGCTGCGTCGTTACCATAGCTAGAGGTCATCTCCGGTTGGTTGAGTTCAATCACAATTCGTCCCAGTAGCGGGGGCTCCTGGGGTATGAAGCCTCCGGCATATGGTGCGACTGGTGGCGAAACAGACATTCCATAGGCAAGATCCGCTACGGATCTTTGAAGATCACCTATCATTCCCATTAGTTGAAATGTAGTAGGCTCGCGAGCCTGATATAGTTGAGGAGTCCAAATTGGATGTGCGGCAGGCGACCTGGGCGGATGCGGCATGTCGATAGTGGTCTCATCTTGTGGGGTGGTTTCTTGACTTAACACGGCCGTCATGACCACGATCTCTTTTGAATTCTGCATCATGTTCAGTCTTGCCTCAGCAAGGAGAAGACACTAGCTGTTCTGGATCGACCCTCTGGATTTCTGAACCTTGAAATGGAAAACAAGCAGTATTTTAGCCCCAAACAGATCAAACACGGGTGTAGTCGAACAACTGCACTTTACTACTGAACACTGTTATCCAGAATCACTATTCAAAACTGAACTGATACCCGCAGACACAACTGATTCTCAACAACACTGAACTGGTGCCCTCAGGTCGGATACCCAAACTTGCAAACTAACATGTGTGTTCCTGTAGAGATACACTCTAAAAGCACATAACAGGTAAAAGAGAGCCAATACACCCCTATGTTGGGGTAGGGTTCCCCTGTCCTATTTTGTCAGGAGCTAGGGTTTCACTACGCACGCAGTGGTTTTAAACAACCTATATCGGGTAAGCAACCTGTCCTAATTTAGAATGGTCACTACGGATCCGAATATGCACTAAGTCGAATGGTCGAAAATGGTGCCCCGATAAAACCAGGGTTTATGTTCCCATACTGGCAGAGCCCACAACCAGTCAGCCTTATGGACATGCCTTGACAAGACAAGCCTCCAGCAAACCGCTCAGGAATAGCAGATGGCCAACACGGTGTCCTAGGCGCACCAATGCACATGCAATGCAAAGAAACACATAAGTGTAGTCAAAACAAGATATCACGAGTTTGAGTCAAGCTCTCTAAACTCCCCAGCAGAGTCGCCAGAAACTGTAACAAGCCCACAGGGGGACCTCGCTATAGTTCGGACTCCTTTTTTGTGTGTTGCGGTTCTAAATCTTGAACCAAAGAGTCCAACTCTGGCAAATCGTTTTGAACAAAAACAGATTTTGAAAAAGTAGTGCCAAACATGGACTGCTTTGCCAAATTACAGAGTCGCCACCTAAATATTTTAAAATGGGAAATTTAGGAAACCCTGACTCGGTGCCGAAGGCCACATATCCGTCATCACCAAAGTGGTCTTGGCTCGGGAGCTTGCGTACGATCGGGGAATGTCAGCTATGAGCACCCCCTTTCGCCCGGTCCGAAGACCGGCCTCTACTAACCGTGATATCCGATTTTGAAAACATTACATGCTCTTGTTCCAATTATTAGCCTAGAATTATTATGTTATGCGCACAGCAAACAAGTATAGACTAGACTGCCTAATTTGGAAATAAACATTGCATATCCGTTTGTTTTGAAAACACTTTGGAATTTGCTACTCGCAAGTAGGCTAAAACACGAATTTCAATGAGTTTTCCCAACTCAAGCAATCCAACCTCCACCCACAGGCATTCAAACAATTTATCTCATGTAAGCACTTAGCTGTATGGTAAGCATACTGTTATGGCAACATTCACACGCACGTGGTATGCTAAAGCGTAAAATACTTACATCGTACTCCGTGCCAAAACGATAAACTAGTTAGCAAACATGCATGCCTTAGTTCATGTTAGAGTGACTAATGCATCGCATACAACATGTAATTAGGATAGGCTTGGCTAACCCTAAAGATGGCATATGAAATGCAATCATTTGATGCACGTATTCAAGTTGAAAATTGAAGATTTAATGCGGTTTGTATGATGTACCGAGCCCGGTGCATGTCAACAAATGCATGGATGCACGCATGCATTGCATAAGGTATGCTAAAATAGATGTGCCCTAATCTACCATCATAAACAGGTAAATAAAAGGGAGAAAGAAGTGGGGGTTGGAAGACATACACACACTCACCCACACTTATTACAAATACGCCCTCGCTCGGAGGGACCAAAAGAATAATACAAATAATTAACTACGCAAGCTAATTAAATATTACAAATTAATTAATCTAAGGAAAAACAGTAAATTGCCTTGGGACGGGGGCTCAATGCACGCGCGCTTGGATTCCGCTCGGAATTGCACTGCCATGCCTAGATTGCCTCTGTTTTCCCTGCTTTGCACCTCAGAAGACTACCAAAGTCTCAGAACTACCTCCTTGGATGCTGGGGATCACCACCGGCTAAACAGAATATCCACCGGCTGCTATATGTGGCCACCGGCACAAAATGAACTCATCGGCTATCAATAGAATGCCGGTCAGCACTAAATACTGCCGGCCGGCACTGAATGTCTGCAGAACCTGCAACTCACAGCAGCAGAGGGCAAAAACTTGCATGGCAATGTAATTCCAACAATGTATGCACTAATCATGCCCCTTATCATATTTGTGACTCAAAGGGGCATGTGCCTCGATTCTCGGGCCACCAATCACGCATCCCCATGCATGATGGCCCAAGGAACCAAATGTGCACTTTCAATTTCAAATGCATGCAAACCATATAAACAAACAAGGGTGCCAAACCTCTATCATGTTTATCTCAAGAGGCCTAGCATGCATGTGAATGCAATGAAATCCTAAGCATGTTGGCTAGCATGCAACATGGACAATGTAATGTAAGGATGTTAATATGCAAACACACCTACAAGACAAACATGTAAACCAAACAATGGGGTGGACTTAAACATGATCTAGGCAACTCTAACTAGGCCTAAAATCAGTAGCCAAAATGCTAAGTATGAGAGCTAAACACACATGCACATGTACACATGTTAAGGCACACAACTTAGGCACTAAACAAACCACTCTCAAGCACACTTGAAAGGAGGTAACATGGATGATTAGCATGCAACATGAGCTCTAAAATCATGTCAAAGTGTGGTGCTAAACCAACTCAAGATAGGCCAAACAAAGCATGCAAATGGCCCAAGACTTAAAGCAAGTCAATGAGGCATTGAACTATACTTATGCAAGACCATTATGGCATGCATTAAACAACTAAAAACAGGGTTTTAGCATGTTAAAACAAAGCCAAAAGGCTACTTAGATGACATCTAAGAGGCTTGAAACCAAAGGCATGCACAATGACCAAAACATGGAGCATTCAATACATGCTTTTAAAGCATTAAAGAGGCAACTAAGGCAAGCATACAAGCACATCAAAGGGACTGAAATGACATGCCAGATGGTTCCAAACCATAAAAATGAGGTAAGCAACACATGCTACATATGCATGCTCAAAGGCTAGCAAGCCTAAAATGCAAAGGGGCTATATAATGCATGCCAAGATCAACCCAAATGACTATGGACAGAGCTAAAACATGTCAAAATAAGCACAAAACATTCATAAGTCTAAGCCTAAAGCATGCTCAAATTAGGGCTAACAACCTAAGGTATGTTAAGGCAATACAAGGCATTACATGGCAACTATGCTAAGCATGCATAAGGGACCAAAACCAACACATAGCAATGTTAAATCATGATATCCTAAGCATGAATAACAGTCCATACATGCTCAACACACACTCAAGCACAATGCTCCCTTAAGAGGCAAAACTTGCCCTTTTCAAGGACAATAAGGAGAGGGGGTGACCCTCTCCTTCTTGGGACTTCTAGGAATCATCTTCACCACTGAAATCCCTCAAGATTTCAATGGTGAAGAGACCCAAACACCAAAATCCCGGAGCTCTCACAAAATAGCACAAAATGGGCCCTTTTCAAGGCCTAAGGGTGGTCAAACCTCCCCAAAGCACAAAACACTCTTAATAAACTATCAAGTGGGCCTAAAAACAGAACTTTTTCATATTAAACACTAAGCTTAAAAATAGCTTTAAGACAGGTAAAAATAAGATACAAAAATGGGAAATAAAAGGCTAGTTTTGTTACCCTTGTAGACATCTTCACAAATGTTGATGTTGTTGCTTCCTTGAGCTCAAATCCAGCCAAAAAACCTCCAAGACAACCTCTTGGAACCTCAGTTGCCAAGGAAGGTGAAACACTAGGTGTTGATGAGCAATAGTAAGTCACAAACACCTAGTGTACAAATAAGAGAGAAGAAGAGAGATAGGATAGATACAAAACTGCTAACCTAGAACCAGAGCTTCTTCTCTGTCTTTTCTCTCTAAAAATGTCTAACTCTTCTCTCCTTGAGCCAAGAGAAGAGAGCCTTCTCTTATAGGCAACAAAGCTTACAAGCTAAGCCAAACAAAAGCTCATCCCTCCATACACGTGTATGGAGGGGAAACAAATGCTATACAGCTGCTTCAAAATATCTGAAAAAGCAACTGCACAGTAGTCGGCAGGGCAAAATTGTCATTTTGACAAAATTGACTGCCGACCGGCACAAAAGAGTACCGACCGGCACAATATAGTGCCGATGGCAACAACCAGCCGGTGGCCTCTAGCCACTGCCAGTGGTGTGTGGGGATGCCTCACAAGACATTCACTGCCCCTCCAAGGCAAAACACAAGTGTTTGGTGCAAAACCAGACACAAAACGGTCAAGTTCGGAGGTCCTGAAGCAAGGCGCATAGCCGAGAACTCCGGGAACTCCAAACGAACACGAACATGGATAATCACCGAGTGTTCAAGCGGTGACGTCCAAGTCTTGAGGACGGTCAAAAATGGGGTGTCTACACCCGGCTCCTCAAAATCTGCGTGAAGCTTTGCGTTTACGGTGGTCTAAGCTATAATTCTAGCATTGTGTTTTGATCGCCTCGAATTGCCTGAAGTCTGGCTCAGTACTGAAGATGACATATTCACTCAACCTGAAAAGAGAAACACACAAGAGAGAGAGAGAGAGAGAGAGAGAGAGAGATACCACTAAAGAAAGAGAGAGATGAGGTCGTGTGGTCTCTCAGTCGTGTGTGCCGTGTGTCCCTGTCTGCATGTGTGTTGTCTCTCCATCCCGTGGGTGTGCGTGTGGGAGGTGCTGGGTGTGTGGGTGATGAGTGTGTGGCCTCTCTCTCTAAACCCGTGTGTGTTGAGTGTCATGCATGTGTTCATTGTCTCCTTCCCCCTCTCTCTCTAAACCCGTGTGTCTCTCCTTCTCCTTCTCCCCTCTGTCGTGAGTCAGTGTGTTATAGAGAGAGAAGAGAAAGCCCATGCATGTGTGAATGGTGTGCTGTGGAAGGAGAGAAAGAGAGAGGTAAAGCTTGTGTCTCTGTGTGTGGGTGTTGTGTGAATGAATGTGTAGAGAACTAGCCCCGAGAGAGGAGAGAGAGATCAATGCATGTCTTTTTTGTTTTTTCTCCTCCAAAAACCCTCTGTGTGTGTGTGCTCTGGTCTCCCCCCCCCCCATGTGTGTGTCTTGATGCCGTGGTGGTGGTGTGCTTGCCGAGTGAGAGGGTGAAGTTGGTGGGTGTATATTGGTGCTGCTGGGTGTATGGCAGTGATGGATGTGTGTGCCCCGTGAGTGTGTATCAGTGGGTCTCTTGAGAAAGAGATAGGTGGGTTAGAGAGAGAGAGAGCCCGTGTGTGTCAATCCTCCACTCAATACTCCACCCAAGAGAGATCCATCAGCCCATGTACCTTGTGTCTTTTTTTATCATTGTATTATCCCACCATCCACTCTCACCTGCTCCCCCTTTTTTTTTTTCAATCTTCACCTGTCGTCTCCTCTTATCTTCCACCGAAAACAAACACCGACCCTACTTTTTTCTTTCTCAATGTTATCTCTCAATAAAACACTCTCCACCTATTCCACTCAGCTTTCTTTCTTTTCTTTTCTTTTTTTAAAACTACCCCACTATTTTCTTCTTTTTCTTTTTTTTATTTTATTTTCTATTTTTCTATTTTTTTGTTTTGTTTTTTTGTTATTTTTTATTTCTAAAATACACCACCTCGAAATATATACACACACATCAAATTATATAAAAACATATAAAATTATAAAATACTACAAAGTAATAAACTATATGATATAAACTAATTTGGCCAAAATATGTGAGGTTTGGGATTTAATTTTCAAATTGATTTTTTTGGTGAGGGTAGTCAAAACAAAGTGCCCAAGTCTTAGGGCTGGTCAAAATGGAGTGTCTACAGGGACAGTGTTCAATGTTGATGAAATAATAGAGTTTGCCAATGAGTATGGCATTTAAATATTGAACTCATCCCCATATTATGCCCAAGCAAATGGGCAAGCAGAGTCATCAAACAAGACAATGAAGGTGACATTGAGTAAGGTAATAGAAGACAATCCAAAAGATTCGTTTGAGTTGTTATCTAAAGTTTTGTGGGCTTACATGAATTCAAAAAGGGATAGTATCCAAGCATCTTATTATGAATTAGTTTATGGTCATGCCGTAGTTTTACCCTTAGAAGTGACAGTAAGGTCTAGTAGGGTGTTTAAGCACTATGGCATTCATGTTGATGAGTATGTGGCCACATTTATAGAGTTGCAAGATGTAGAGTGCAAAAGAATTGATGCCTTTAATTGTATGGTTGCTCAAAAGAAAAAGATTAAGAGAGTCTATAACAATAAAGTTAAATTGAAAATCTTTGGAGTTGGTGACTTGGTATGGAAGACCATTTTGCCATTAGGGACAAAGGACCCTGAGTTTGGCAAATGGTCACCAAATTGGAAAGGCCTGTTTAGAATTCGTAAAGTCTTTAAGGGGGGTGCATATTAGTTGAAATCCTTAGAAGGGCAGCCACATAGAAGGAATATAAATGGAAAATACCTTAAGAGGTATTGTCTAACCATGTGGGAAACGTTCAAGGGGAATTGATCAAATCATATCAATATACAAAGAAAAGAAAGCTTGCACAAGAATACAATAGGCCATTCAAAATAGAATATTGATATCCATTAATGAAGAGGTTTGTACAATGGTTTACAAGATAACAAATGTCTTATGCAATACCAAAAAAAAAAAGAATAAATAAATAAATAAAAATAAAAACTAATCTAGGATTTGGGGAAGAGAATGGCCAGAAGACCCCATTCTGATTGGGTATCTGCCAGCATGGCTTGGGCTTGGTCCAACTTAGCTTTGGTTGTTTGGATTGAGGAAGGACCATATGTAATCTGAGAAAGCATGATCCTTGCTTTTTGATTAAGCTGATCTTCTTGCTATTGCAGATGGAGTTTTTTTTTTGCCTAACAGAGGCAAGTTCTGCCATAAGCTTGGCTTCTTTAAGTTTAAGTGTTGTGTATTGCTTAGAAATGGCTGAAGAGCTTTAGTGGCTGAGTCTGAGTGAAGTAGTTATGGGGTGGGCTTGGTTTAGGAAATCTCTTTTGGTTTTGATATCCTTAGAACAAGTCTGAACCATTTCCAAAAGAGTTGGCCAGTCTGTGATGATTTTGGCCAGTTGCTTTAGTTGAATGGGGTTGAAAGGATTGGTTAAGAGGTTTAGGACAACAGTAAGGCAGGCCAAGGCTTCACTGGATTGGTTAAGGATCATCTCTTCTAGTGGGATATTGATGAGGTTGATGAAAGTGGTTAAGGTTTGTTGAGTTTCAGCATGAAAAAGATATAGCGTTTGAGGCAGTAGAGATATGTGGTCTAAATGTTGTTGGATGATAGAAAGTTCTACCGAGATATCTTGAGATGGAATGATGGCCTGTCAACAATAATAGATTGGTAAGGGTATGTTCTGCAAGTAATAGAAAAAGAAGATAAGGTTGGAAGTAGTAGTACCTGTTCTATGGATTGAGTGCTTACAGAAGGTTGGCCTTGTTTTGTTATGGTTGTGGCAATAAGAGGAGTTGTTTTAGATATTGATAACATGGCAGCCTCAAGGGTAGGAAAGGTAGTAAAAGCATCTGGGCTTTTAGACTCTTTCTCTATTTCTGGTAGTGAGGATGATTTATAGGGGCCCTCAGGTCTTTTCTCTGTTTCTGATTGGATTGTGTCTGTTCCTGTAGTTTTGAAAAAAAAAAAAGGAAAAAGAAAAAGAGAAGAGCAATCAGTTAAAAGAAGTAAAAAGGAAAAGATAGGCAGTCACAATTGTATTTATATTCACCTTGGATGTTTTGAGCTTCTGATGGAGGAGATCTTATATTGTGATCTCTTGGGGAGGATTGATGGCTAGGAGGAGTTGATTGGCTATTGGTTGAAATGTCAATATTAATTTTCTCTGATTGTTTGTTTGAAGCTTGGGAGTTGGAGGAATTGGATGGTGATGGTTGAGGGGTAAAAACCAAAGAGAAGTGAATGGGATTCCCCAAGTGTCACATCTTTGAGAGCAATAGGGGTAGGCTCTGGATGTAAAGGTTGTTGTGGTGCAGGCTGCATAGATGGTTATAATGAAGGCTGCATGGATGGTTGTGGTAAAGGTTGCATGGATGGTTGTGGTGAAGGCTATACAGATGGTTGTGATGGAGGTTGTTGGAATGATTGAGGCAAAGATTGTGGAAGTGTTTGTGATACAGGAGATTCTTGAGGTAGTTGTGGAGTTGAATTTGGAATGAGTTCTCGGGGTTCATTGGTGATGAGAATAGGAGATAGATGAATGTGTTGTAGAGAAGTGGAAGTGTCTTCTTCATCAGTAGTAGTAATAAGTAATCTCCACCTTTTTTCTCTGCAAAAAATGAAGTTATTAGTCAGATATAAGTAGAAGTTGAAATGATGTAACAATGTGAAGTGATAAGGAGGCATACTTGATAGAGTTGCCCTGGGAGATTTGAGGTTGTCTGGCCAACTATTTGGCTGAGAGGTGTGTCCCAATCACTAAGATCTACCTCTAGGGCAAGAGTAGTTGAAGGCTCTTATCTTTTCTTGGCCTTAACTTCTCTCTCGACATGGGTATGGGTGGCAGTCTTCCTCTGTGCATGTGTATGAAAGGCTGAGAAAGAGTCCCCCATTAACTTGGGGACTGAGGGTGTGTTTTTGGATTGAGTGGTTGGGTCCAGTGGAGCTTTACCTTTATGTTGGTCCCTGACCAAGGGTTCAGTAATAGGCTCAATATTGGTTGTCAAAAGACAAAGGTTAGTGTTCCTAAAAGAAAAAAAACACACATAAGATAGTCAGGGATATGAAGTATTTGAAATGGAAGTACTTGCAGCTTTAAGCTTGGAAGGTGATGGTATGGGCCCCTAATTATCAATAGAAGTATCTTGGAGGCAAGTTTTAAGTGGCTTGAAAAAGATGATGGCAGCCATGAGTCTCCATCAATGGTCAAAAGCAGTGGTGCAATCTAAGACAAGTTTAAAGAAGAAGGACCAAAATCTTTGAGAAGTTTGGTGTTTTCTGTTAGAATGGATTCAGCTTGGCTAGGGTCCTTAAGGTTGATTCTAGACCCAATCTTTTCATGGATAGTTGGGTGAAAATAAGGATAGGGGATACCTTGGGAAAGGCTAAATTGTCTGGATCATTGATTGGGGCAGTATGTTTCAAAACTGCAGCTGGACATTTTGGTGGAAGATATGAAGCAACCAACTAAGACATGTCTACAGGTTAGAATGTGTCTCCAAGTTTCATTTTGTGCTTGGACTTGGTCATTGTCTAAATCAGAAGAGTTTGTGAAGAGGAAAAGGAGTCTGTTGGATGAGAATTGAAAGTTATGGAATGGTTTGTAAAAGGTAGAAGGTCTGTTGAAAGAAAGGTTGTAAAACATGGTAAGATGGTCTGTGAAAGTGAGGATGGGCTTGCTGTTAAAAGTGAGGAATTGTTTAGCATAGAAGTAGAAGATTGGCCTCATGATATTAGGTGGTAGGGATTGTGCCTTAGGGAAATAGGCATGCAACCAAGCTTGGAAGAGCCAGAAGAGCCTACCGCAGTTGGCAGAAATCTTCTTGTCAACAAGAGAAAATTGACCTTTTGTAAAGGATAACAAGAAGATAAGGAGCTAAAGCCATAGCTTGGCCATCTTGGATACACAAGACAAAGGGGAGGTATTCCTTAGTGACCTTATACCCAAGGACACAAAAAAGAAACTGACAAAGCCAGACTAAATAGAAGGTAGTTCTTTCTTTGTCCTCGACAGAGGAACCAGGCTTGCTTTTGTATTTTTTGATGAATTTTGTATAGCTCATGTCAGTGTTTAAAGTAAAAGTCACTTTTGAAGGATAAAGAAGAGCATGAATCTGATTACCTAAAATTGGGAGGCCAGTCAAGTGAGCTACATCTAGAATAGTAGGGGAAGTCATACCAAAGTTCAAAAGTAAAGAGTTACAAGACTGAGACCAAAAGCATGTGGCAACAGCAATCAGTCCTTTGTCTATGTCATATTTTTTGATCGACAGTCTGATTACCTCGTTGATGCCTTGGTGCTTCCATACTTCAGAGTCATGGGCTTCAATTTTCCTGGCCCAGCTTTACCAAACAGAGTCCGGTGATCTCCAGGATCTGAGAGGGTTCTTACTAACATTCAGTTAGTCCTACTAAGCCTAGGTTGGATGAGAAGAAGGTTCTTACCATTAGTAAGGGGATAGTATGGAGCTAGCTCGTTTGGGAAGTGGGACAAAAAGGTAGGGCCTAAAGTGGCCTTAGCGACGGAGCTTGTGCTGGGCAATAGGGTAATACCTAGCTTTAGATGAGTGATATGTGTTATGATGGAGTTGGAAAAGCGAAGTAGGTCTTCGTTGTCGTCCTCAGATAGAGCTGGTTAGGATTTCTTGAGGGCCGTGGCTTAGGGTTTTCGTGATGCCTTGGTTTCAAATAGAAGTACTTGAGAAGAAGGAGTATAGTCTAGGGAATTTGAATCAAAGAGAAATGAAGTTGAAGTGATTTAAATTTGAAAAAGTGAGTCTTTTATAGTTTATGATGGGCCTAGTATATTTAAAAGTATTAAAACAGTCTTATATTAGGCTGTGGTCTATTTTGGTTTTGGGCCCGTAATAAATGGTTTGCTATTGGCATTATCTCTTAGGCTTAGGGGGATGAAATCTCTGATTTAAGTGCAATTTGGGCCCAAGTGGCAAGTTTGTTCAAGTTAAAATCATTTGATATTTAGTTAACTTGAACAAGGGGGCATTGTTTGCACCTATTTTTGCTAGGTTCTGTCGACAGGTGGTCCAATTAATGGAGGACATGTGGCCAAGTCTAAAGTGGATATGCAACATCAGAAGACCACGACTAACTAGTGAACGTGGGTCTTTGCATATGGGTTGACTATAAATAATGGAGCAGTTACTGGCAGTGATCTGAGTTAGTGGGCAACCTTTCAGGAGGAAGCATAAGACAAAGTTGGAACTTTTCTTTGTCAAGAGAAGGTTAAAAGAGTTTGTGGACATGAAATAACTTGAAGAAGAAGCAGATTGACAGACAGAAGGAGACGGTTAATGTAATTGAAAAGCCTAGAAGTCAGGGAGCAGTTGCAGCAATTACGTAGCAACAGTTGAAGGTTGGGGAGATCATGGGGGCGTGTGAAAGAAGAAGTATAAAAGCCAAAGATTGGCATAAACAAGAGGACATCAACAACAACATAACAACTTAGCTTTTAGACTTAGGAGTAGTTGAGATTGTAATTTAGGAGTAGTATTTATCATTGTAATCTATACTTATTGAGTAGCATGGGTGATTTCAATATGAAATTGCTTCTGTTTATTTCTACTTTGTTACCATTTGTTAATACAACATTTTGAAGTTGTTTCCTTTTATTCAATCTACCTTACTACCTTCTGTTGATTAATAAAGTTTGTCTTCCTTCTTGTTTACTTTGTTGTCACTGTTTGATTCAGAAAAGTCCTTAGTCTTTTGAGGGATTTGAACCAGAACCACAGTTACTTGATTGTTTCTATTTAAAGTTGTATAGTTTGAATTATTACTTGGTTGTTGTCGATCCAGTACTAGCATAATTTTTAGTAACACAAGGAGAAAAAATTCAAAGAAAAATTGAATATTATTGACTGAAAATTGTCTTTTACTAAGATGCTTTTTATAGTAAGAGAACTAATATTTCAGAAGGAAAACTAGTTACTAAAAACTACTCAAATTTTAGTGTCAAAACAACTGGCACTGGCACTAAGAACGTACATTTCTAGACAGAGTTATTACCAAAATAAAAAAATTATATAATGGTAAAATTGCTTATTTGAAGGCTTAAATGAATTTTTTTTTAAAATCAAAATTCATGATTCATGTGTGTGAGTTTTATTTTAAATATTATTTCAAATCAAGTCATTAAATTTAAGGAGATTATGTACTTGTGAAAAAACTAAGCGTTTGTCTTGATTAACAATTTAAGAATTATTTGAGATATTCTAAATAAGTGTACTTTTTAACTTTTTATGAAATATAGATTGAGTTTGAAGTAATGTGGTAGAGAAGTGATGTGACTTAAATAAGATGATGTAACTTAAATAGGATAGTGACTTTTTGACTTTTTTTGAAGATGCCAAACTTAGCCTTAATCTATGGAAATGTTAAATGTCATTCTCTAAACTATCTATCTAGTTGTTTCGATAAACTCTTTCATCCACTAGTTATGAATGCATCAAATGAATCTGGATGATTTTAGAATCTAGAGAAAGCCATGATCTCCCTGGACAACCCAAGAATAAAAAGCAAAATTGCTTGTAGAGGGTATGTAATTTGGGCATAATGATTCTGGTGAGAGAATAAAATTAATTGCTTGAAGAGGGTATGTAATTTGGGCCCACCAAATTAATTTAGGACCTTATAATTTTTGAATAATTAATTGACATTTTCTATATTAATTTTTAGAATATTAATACAAAAGCGAAGAATCTTATTACCTAAACTAATAACTATATATAATTAGAACACTACATCGCTTTGAAGATGTTGAATAATTTCTCTTTAGACACCATCATTACCAAACAAAAGTTCTCATTATATAAAATATAAATTTGTTATTTTTGTGTGGATAAAATAGAATGGAAACAGATTCTCTAGACCATGCTGTTCAGGCCTATGAGGCCCATCACAGATCTTATTTCGATAATTTAGACTATTCAATGTGTAGAGTTTATCGAGTATTTCATTCCTGCAAAAAATTACATTAATCAAATATCGATAGCTATTTGAACAAATTCGATTTTCTGTCAACAATTTATTTTGAAAATCATATTTACTGTTGATAGAAATATAATTTGATCAAATGGCTATCGATATTCAATTAATGTTATTTCTTTACAGAAATGAAATACTCGGCGAGTTCTACACATTGCACGGTTAGAATCATTGAAATAGAACTCGTGGTAGGCTCCTATAAATCCAACAACACACTCTAATCTGATCTTCAAAACCTAAATAGTATTTTCAGTTCTAATTTTGTAAGATTGATGGGAGATTCATACACGGTTAGTGCTACGCTATTTTATTCTAGGGTAATGCTATAGTGTGCAACTTATACCTTACACCTTTTTGTGTTCACTTACACCTTACACTTACACCTTTTTTACCTTGCACTTACACCTTTTGTGTAAGTGGCACATGGTGTGCAACTTATACATTTCATTTATACCTTCCACTTACACCTTACACCTTACACTTACACCTTTTGTGTGAGTGGCACATGGTGTGCAACCCACTTACACCTTTTGTGGGTTGCACACCTAAGAAAACTCCTTTATTCTATCATAAGCAAAAATGATTTTAGTGGGTTTCATGTATTATTGATTCAATCTCACCCTCTACAAACAAACATGGCATATATTCAAAAAAGGCTAGTAAATTTGTCATTAAATTTCTTTTACTTCCTATACATGCATCTTCTCATTTGGTATGATAATTTCACCATTTCTTAGATATGATGGCCCCACATATATAGAATTTATTAAATAAATATACAGGAGATGAAGTAAAGAGATGAATTAAATACAGTTATAAATAGCATTTATGTCTAATTTTGCATAAATTTTTTTACCTACACTAGTGTGAGCTTTAAGGCTGTGTTTAGATTATAAATTTATGAAAAAAATAAAAAGATATGTGAAATCTAATTACGTTTTATTTACACTTTATCTATATATTTTTTTAAAATTATTATTCAAGTTTTATTTACACTTTATCTATATATATTTTTTAAATTATTATTCAAATTTATAATTCAAATACAGTGGGAAAAAAACTGTTGGTGCTCTTTGTATACCAGTGTACGGCTGCTGGTTTTACAAGTATCAGCATCGACTGCAGTCTCTAGAGAGTGTTACTTTGGACCATCCATCCATGACTTTATATAAACAAGTGGGCTTTGGATTGCTATCTGATTGATGATTGATGATGATGATGAGTCAGAGACAATAGTTGAGCTAAAATAAATTGATTCTGGGGAAGTAGCAAGAGAAATTTTGGAAAAAAACAGAAATGATGTTTTAACTTGTATATTTTGAGTTGCACCAGAATACATAGAAAAAAACAGAAATTTTGGAAAAAAATAGAAAGATGTGGTGACAGCACTATAAATACAAAGCAACACAGATCCTCTTCTTCAACCTGTACAACTTTCAGTTTCAAGATCCTCTGTTTTCAAAACCCCACTTAGATCCACCCCCGAGTTCAATAATATTTCAACTCCAGATCAAGAAAACAATCAAATGGGTATTCATTTACAGTCCATGATTGTTCAAGCCAAGCAAATTTTGAAGCTTCAGTCTCATATCCTATCTAGAAATCTGTCATCAGATGTTGTTCCTAAAGGCCATTTAGCAGTGTATGTAGGAGAGTCTCAGAGGAAGAGATTTGTGGTTCCAGTGTCTGTATTGAACCATCCTTCATTTCAAGACTTGCTTCATCAAGCTAAGGAAGAGTTTGGGTTTCATCATCCAATGGGTGGTCTCACTATTCCTTGCAATGAACAAAGCTTCCTTGACCTCACTTCTCAATTAACCAGTGTTTCTTGAAATCTCTGTCACTTCACAGTTTGGTCAAGAATTCGCTGTTGTACCAAAATACAGAGTTGAGTGTTTCGAAACATGGGAACAGAGAATTTGTGGCCTTGAGCTTTGGCAAATAGCTTCTCTCCCTCTTCTCTTTTCTTGTGTTTTAAACTCATGTAAATACTCATCCCCCGTTGTAGTTTAACTAAGTGGGGAGGGAAAGAAAATCCTTTCTCACCAAATTACATCATATGCAAATGAAACCCATTGCTCTTAATCTGGTCCAGCTGCTGATTATTCTACTCTACTTGTTTGTTCATGCTTTAACACTTATCCTATATAAATTATTTACATAATGAGACACAGATACTTTTATGACTGTGAGACACGTGCACACTCATATTTTATCCTGCAATTGTTTCTGTAAAACATGTGTCATGTGTGTGTATCTAATTTTATGATTGATTTTTGTGTTAAAAGAGTACTAATAAATTGACTCCTTGAATGTTGTAAATATCCAATAGCAACATTTCATATTCCAAGTGGACAAGACAAAAGATCCAACAAAAATATCCCAAATTCACACAATAAGCAAGATGTGATCAAAACAAATTGTTAACTTATTAGTATTATTTAAAATCATCACATATGCTATATAACCTTTATGCTATATGACCTTTCTTCAAAAAATCATCTTATAAGTTTTTCAATACTATAAGGTGGATATTGTCTTGGATTTAGACTAATAATTCAACAAAAACGTAATTCCACGTTTGGTTGAGGAAATTAGGGTCTGGACTAATAGTCTATGCAGACATAGTATCCTTTATACTAGTAATTATTGAATTCCAAGAAGAGATAGGATGCAAAATTGAGAATCAAGAAGTTCAAACTTTGTTAAATTGCAAAATTGATAAGATTTTATCAATCCATTCTCACAATTTCACACTAATCCAAATATGGGATGAGATGCACAATCTAAATGAATTCATAATCTTAGGACTAACAATCTTAGGCATATATGCTAATCCCGCCTAATCTAATTCACCCAAACAAACTTGGCCTAAGGGCCTAGTTGATTAGGGTGATATAGTATTAGATTGAGATTATTAATTCATAGGACTCATATTCTAGTGTTTAGTTACAATTTTTGTTATCTAGATTAAATTCCAATGGAGATTCTATTGAACAAAATTTAAGAATATTTTTTTATTTCGACAACTAATAATGCAAAATAAGTATATAATTTGGATTATGTATTTTCATATTAATTGCAAAATAAATGTGGATAATAGATGATTATTTATTCCACTAATCTATCTAGATAATCAATTTTACACCAATTTCATGAATCGTTAATTCTCTCATTATTAATTTTGTTAATCAAATAAGGCTTAAAAAACACACACTATACTAAGCACGCACTTGTTGTATTTCTGACAAAATCATATTAATCTAATAAATTATAAGTTTTAATAGGTCTAGCAAAAAAAAAAAAAAAAGAAGAAGAAGAAGAAGAAGAAGCAATTTCTAAAATAGTCTATTCTCAAACAAGACCTCATTAATAACTTTTGTAAAATTATGTTTGCATATGTATTTATTATGTTAGAGTTGTATTTTAGATAGGGCTTATGTCCGAGTTTAGACTTACTAGACTTGCGATAAAATTAGATTGGCCAGTTAATCAGTTGATTATTTTTAATTGGCATTTGATATTTTTTTATAACTCAAACCCAATGATACGAGCTTTTGGGTAAAACTCATCTTTGAAAAGCAGTTTATAGAGAGAGGTTGTCCAAGAGGCTTATATGAATATAAGCAAGGCATATGTTACTAGTAACATACCACCACACTTTCCAGTTGACGTTCACAATGGCCTACTCTATCGACACTAACCTGGTAATAATCCTTTCTCTTTTGGTGACTTTACTCAACTATCAGTATTTGATATTTTTTTTAAGTGTCTTAATCCAACTTATAGGTCGCTCCCTCCACGGCTTAAACTGCGAAGTCGTACCCTTCCAATCTCATATCCGGTCCCAAACTCGACGTGGCGGCTGGTTCTAATCCAAATAGCCTTATCATCGAAGGTACAAATTTATATTTTGAGAACATGGGTAGAGTTCTTTGAACAAACCCCACGAATGTAAAATTGAATATCAAGCTACACTCACACTCATTAATTGTATATCCGAACAAATGAAAGGAATTAACAAAAGTCAAACCTAAGTTAGCATATATAAAACATACTTAGCCCCGTTTGGGGACTTACCTTTTAAGTCAATTAGTCAAAAAGTCAACAACTCATACCAAAAAGTCAAAGATTCTCTTTTCTCTCTACTTTTTGCACATCTTTTCGTAATTAGTCAAAAAGTCATCACAAACATACAAGTTTTTTTTACCTACATTTTTAGCCAAATAGTCAAAAAGTTACTAAAATAGCTTGTTCCCAAACGAGACCTTAGTTATCATATCATTCTATTTACTTTTTCACATGTCTTTTTATAAGAAACTAAATAACTAATTAAAGTAGTCAATTTTCAAACAAACTTTAAGTTCAAGTTCAACATATTAAAAAATAAATAAACATTTAAAAACAATATTATTTTATGAATTGATCTCATTAATAAATTTTGTAAGAGTTTCACTTCTTCCAAGTAGTCATCTTAACTTGAAAGAATATTTGGGCATAATAAGTTTATTTTAGTGATCTGAATAGTTCAGGTTTTAGCACTAGTTCAGTAGAATAATTATAATTTAAATATATAATTGTTGATATTCAATTATTTTAATTTTTTATATGAATACTTTAATTAACAAATTTTAAAAAATAAATAATTCAAATTATCAAAATCAATTTTAAAATAACTTTACCAAACAGAAACTATGTCTCCAATTAAACTGAAAGAGAGAGTCCGGATCCTCTCCAGCGTCTCTCCCCAGCGCTTTCTCCGGGCAACGACTCAGATAGAGCCACACCATCTCTAAAGGAATATACGGCTGAGATTTATTCTTTAAACTTAAAAAAAAAAGTACACACTTACACCCACTAACACACACACACGCTCTCTCGGTTGACCTTCCTGTCTCACTGCCACACACACACTCACAGCACACATTCATTCTCTCTCTCTCTCTCTCTCTCTCCCACATTTCTTAAAAAAAAATGAAAATCACACACTCTCTCTCTATCACATTTCTAATAAAAAATAAAAAATTATTTTAATCTTTTTCATTTTATTTTCATAATATATATATAATATAAAATTTTAATTTTTATAAAATTAATATCATTGAAAATATACTTTTAAAATAAGATTAATATTAAATATATTTAATAAAAATTTAAAATAAATAAAAAGTAATTATTATGTTTAGTTATACTTTCAAAGTATTATTTTTAAAATATAAAAATTATTTTGATGAAAATAAACACACAAAAATCATATATTTTTAAAATTCTCAAAAAAATCCAAAAATATATATATATATATATGAAAATAATAACTTCGGTGCATAGATATAAATTTTTTATTTTCTTTAAAACACAAATTCAATCTATGTATAAGTGTAAATCAAATATATAATTTTTTTTATTTCCTTTTAAAAAAATTATAAACTAGTTTGGTTAAGGTATTCTAAATAAGTGCACTTTTTGTCATTTTAGACTAAAAAATTGAGGGATAAAATATAAATATTTGGATTAACTTTTTAACTTTTTATGGAAAAATGTGTATTAAAAATTGTATAAATTAGTGTGTAGGAAAAAATTAGGATTGAGAGTTGTGCAACCGTAATTTTTGACTTTTGGTGAACAACAATGCTAGGTAACTCAAAATTTTGTGGCTCAAATGGCTCAAATCACTCAAAACGACGTCGTTTTGACAGATTTTGAGTGTAAAATGACGTCGTTTTGATAGATTTGAGCCATTTGAGTCACAAAATTTTAGAGTACCAAACATTTTCCTTTGGTGAATAATAATAACTTTTTAACTTTTTGAGTAATTTTTTGACTTTTTAATTTTTTTTCAACTTGCCAAACTTGGCATAAATTAAAAGTCTTTATTTTCATATGATTTTTTTGGAAGGAAGATTGTTTTTGAGAATTTCAAAAATATATGATTTTTGTGTGTTTATTTTATCAAATTAATTTTTATATTTAAAAAATAATAATGTGAAAACGTAACTAAACATCGTAATTATTTTTTATTTATTTAAATTTTTATTAAATATATTATTTTAAAAGTATATTTTCAATGATAATAATTTTATAAAAATTAAAATTTTATATTATATATATATTATGAAAATAAAATGAAAAAGATTAAAATAGATTTTTATTTTTTATTAGAAATGTGATAGAGAGAGAGGGTGTGTGGTTTTAATTTTTTTTTTTTTCAGAAATGTGAGAGAGAGAGAGAGAGAGAGAGAGAGAGAGAGAGAGAGAGAGAGAGAGAATGCGAATGAATGTGTGCTGTGAGCGTGTGTCTGTTAGTGAGGAAGGAAGTTCAACGGAGAGAGAATGTGTGTGTGTTAGTGGGTGTAGGTGTGTGCTTTTTTTTTTTTTTTTTTTTTGGTTTAAAGAATAAATCTTAGCCGTATATTGTTTTAGAGATGATATGGCTCTATCTGAGCCATTGCCCGGAGAGAGCGCTGGAGAGAGACGCCGGAGAGGATCCGGACTCTGAAAGAGAAGTCAAGCTCATTTTATAAATTTTTGTTTCAATATAAGTCCCATCAATTATTATTACAAAAACTAATGATTGATGATTAGGGATCATAGTTGGGGTAATTATATTTAGGTAGGAAAAGAAGAAAAATTTATAAATACATAGAGGAATATAAGTAAAATACTTTTACAATTATTTATTTGTATTCTATCAGAGACATATTTATATCTTTATATATTTATCATTTATTTCCCTGGTTCTTACCTCCATGTTATTCTCCCTAATTGTCGCCTACACCAAATTGCGAAAAAAAAACAAAAAAAAAAAAAAAGGAAAAAAGTAGATAGGGGAGTTGGCAATGCTAATAGGACAATGATTTCATAGTAGAGCACATGTACTACGGAGAGCACATGCCCAAGTAGTTCAGGTATGGGCAGTTCTACCAAGCAACAAAAATTCAGTTGAGAGCTAACTTCGTTTACAATAACCAAGAGATTATGGCACTTTAGTTGGCCTCGGTTTGGTATTTGTTGTGGCACTGAATAATTACATATGGATAAAAAAAAATTACAAAATGATAAAATGTCAAAATATTTGAGTTGAGATATAAAATTATCAAACTGACTCATATACAAATAAAAAGTCAAAAAAAATCATTTTAAAGTGAAGGGTAATTTTCTCATTTCACTTTGGGAACATCATTTCTAATTCAAAAAAGTCAAATAAAAAACCAAACAAACAAAAAGTTCACAGGCTGAAAAGGCTAAAAAGGCTAAAAAAATTAAAAAGTCAACTAAAAAAAGTTATTGCCAAACAAATCCTTAGATTTGGGGCATAAGTTTTGAAATCTCAATTCTGTATATTTTGGGGTTAATTTTTAGGAGTTTGGTGTAGTGGTTTTAGAATGGCTCTTTAAGTGCTAGACGAATTGTATCTACAGTTTACGTGTAGAGTCGAATCTCGATAGCTGCACTTTTTGACTTAAATAGTATGTGCCTTGTAGAGTCAGTATACATACCCAAGATTTACTCCTCTTACTTCGATTAAATTGACATTAAGTAATTGATTCTAAATTTAGCGAGTTTACTCATTTAGCTAAAACTTTGTTTACAATCAAATTGCTAAGTTTTAACAGGTTCTAAACTCTTTGAATTTTTTTATTTTTTTTATTTTTAGTCAATAATTTATTTTATTTTTTTCCAACTTGTGACGATCCAATTAGGGGTGACAATTTTTTGGAGAAATTATCCACGGTGGTAACAAAATTATTACAAATTTATAAAATAATTATAAAAGGAATCAGAAGGTTTGATCCTTATAACAAAATAAATCTTACATTTTAAAAAAAAAAAATTAATTTAAAACATAATATTTCGATTTGTTTTCAACCTAAACTATTTATCTATTTCCATCAAATAATTTGACGCAAAAACAAAAAAAAAAATAGTCATTAAACTTAATATATGTATACAAATAGTGTGGATTGAAAAAAAAAATCAAAAGATTAGGATTTAAATTAACAAAATTAAAAATGTAGAGTTTATTTTGTTAGAAGGTTCAAACTTTGGATTTTTTTAATGTAATTTTTGCAAAAATTTAATATTTTAATTATTAATATTTATAAAGTTTCTCACTAATTTATAACTAAATTTAAAAATAAGAAAAATTAGTGAAACCTCCCTATCTAACTTTTGATTGTAAGAGAGATTCAACATGTTATTTCTTATTAATTAAGGTCTCTCAATAATTTTATTGGAAAATTTTCAACTTGTTTCTATGTGACAAATTTCTTTGTGGCAAGCTGAAATTTCTCTATGCTAAAAATTTCTCCGTACCGAGATTTCTCTATGAAAATATTAAGAGACTCCAACTACTATGAAAATATTACATGTCATTTCTCTTATAAAATCTTAATATTCGGAACCTTAACCTATTTTGAAAAGTAGGTTAAAATTCAACTTTTTGGCTTTTATTGACTTTTTAAAAAACGTACAAAAAAAAATAGAGAAATAATATGACTGAAAAAATAAAAAACTAAAAAACTAACTTTTAACCTAATTGCCATAATTGTTCTAAAACTTCTTAAAAATATCCATTGAATTATTAATATTAAAATAAATATATATGTCATATATTGTAATTTTATTTTCTTTAATAGTAAAAAAAAAACTAAAATATCAAAATCTTACATTTAATATTAATTTTTATATTTTTATTTCTTATCTTACCTCTTTTAATTCTAGTCACTTATAAATTATTCGGTAATATATTATATCATCTCACATTTTAAATAAATATAAAAAGTAAGTAAATAAATAAATAAATAAATAAAACTATAGAAAGGTATTCGTATTCAGTGCACTGGGTCAATTGAAGTGAACACCCAGAACTTCTAAGCGAAAAACAGTGGGTGAATGGCACGTTACTAATCCAAACGTGCGTAATTTCGGCCCACCAAATAATTAAGAACCCGCCTCATCTGTACTCATTTATCTGTGCAGAAATTTCTATGATTATAAAAATATTATAAGCTTCTTATCTTACAAAATTTTAATATTAAAAATTTTAAACTAAAAATTTCTTAAAAATATCAATAGAATTATTATTATTAAAAAAATAAAATATTAAAATCTTATGCTTAATATTTTATTTTTATATTTTTATGGATAAAACACCAATAAATTTTAAAATGTGATCTTATGAACTATTTAATTCTCCATTTTTTCTTATGAATTCAAAGATCTCATTAAAATGAAAATTACACAAAAGGATAATTATTCATATGGCGCCAGGATCCTCTAAAGTGATAACCCTACAGTAATCTTCTAAAGTGAGGAGATCCAACCGCTGAAATTAAAACTAATCACAACGACGTTGTTTTGGTTAGTAAATTGAAAAAAAAAATGATTTCAAAATTCCCTCCATTTAGAACAGGTATAGCAGCAGAAGGAGAGAAGGCAGACAGAAAGAAAAATAGAGTGCGAGAGAGAGAAGAAGAGAGAGAGAGGCCGCTCCTCCCTGCCTCCGGTCGCTTCGCCATCGCCGCCGGCGTGCTGTCGCATTGCTTCAGAATCAGATTGCTGCACGCACTGCTTCAGATAAATTTGGATGGTGAGATTTGTTCTGTTAAAGACTTAGTCAGGATTGAGCTGTTGAACAGTGAGTTCTATGAAGATGGAAACCAGACCTGAATATTAGGATGAATGAAAAATATGATGGACAAATAAGGCAGGAAAGAGAACAGAGATTGTGAAAAGAAGGCAAAGCCTCCATAATCCTAAAATAAAACATAGATTTTAATTAGAAATTCTACACATGAGAAAGAGAGAGAGAGAGAGAGAGAGAGAGAGAGACTTGAAGTCTTTTTCAAAGGAAAAAAGAGATATGAAAGCAACTTCATTCCCATTCACCTATAAAATTTAACATCATAAATTTGAGATTCATATTGTACACAAAGCCATAAACGAGCATAACAACTACATTGATGAGATTTCCATATTTATAAACTCATAAAATAAAAGAAATCACCCAGAATCAAGTATGTGCTGTTAGTACAAAATGAGAAAATACAGTACGAAGGTCAAGTGATACAAATTCAACTCCTACATAAATATTCTAGAGAGAGAGAATGTAAATGAAGTGGAAATTTTTTCAAAAACTATAATTAGTTGCTGATTGCAAGAACTTAAAAATTCTCATGGACAGATATTTACTTTTCTGTAATTGAGTTCTGTTAGAATAAGATGGTCCATGAATTTTATTGTAACACGATAACCCCAACTTTTCGAGGATGTCCATTTGGAACCTCCTCCCAAAATAATTATGAACTTCGCCTTTATCCCTAAAATCACCATGTCCTTGGTAACCCCTTGTTGTTGAAACCTTCAATCTGAACCACACCAAGTCCAACATCTTATTTGATAGACCAATGTTAGCACCTTTCAGAATTTATAGTTCAGAATCTTGGCCAGCACTGAGATACATTGCCTTACATCAGAGAGCATCTATTGCATAGTTTTATAGTGATATAGAAGATTCAAGCAAAAACTACATGCCTCATATTAACTAGGAAATGTATGTAATGAACTTTTGGATCATAGTGCACTGCTTATTTTCACTTCACTGTTCTAAAGTATTTTTCCTCATTGCCATGCTTACTAATTTTTCTTTGGTTTTTTTTTCTTTTTTTCATCCAACGATTATGCTTATCATTGTGTTGCAACTAATAGTGAATCATGCCCCCTTTTTCCCAATTTGTATCAGTCAAGAGTAACTAATACCTGATTGCAACAAACTTTGAAAATTATTTTGGTTATTATTTTCACAATCTCTGTTCTCTTTCCTGCCTTATTTGTCCATCATATTTTTCATTCATCCTAACATTCAGGTACGGTTTCCATTTTCATAGACCTCAGTGTTCAACAACTCAATCTTGACCAAGTATTTAATAGAACAAATCTCACCATCCAAATTCATCTAAAGCAGTGCGTGCAGCAATCTAATTCCGAAGCAATGCGACAGCACGCCGGCAGCGACGGTAGAGCGACCAGAGGCAGGGATGAACGGCCTTTCTCTCTCTCTTCTTCTCTCTCCTTCTCTCTCTCGCACTCTATTTTCCTTTCCTTATGTCTTCCCTCCTTCTGTTGCTATACCTGTTCTAAATTGAGGGAATTTTGATTTTTTTTTTTTTTTTTTTCAATTTACTAACCAAAACGACATCATTTTGGTTTCAACCGTTGGATCTCCTCACTTTAGAAGATCACTGCAGGGTTACCACTCTAGAGGATCCTGACGCATTCATATGTTTGGGTTTAATGTTTTAGGAATAAAAGTAGATTTTTCCAAATGTAAAATTACACATTTGGGCAATTCACACTATAAAAGTTTTGGATTTTCCCTCATTCTGAAACAAATCTCACATTACGAACAAAAACGTAACTCTCTAATGTAACACTCGAATAACGTAACACTTTAATATAACACTAAAAAACTTCTTAATGTACTTTTCTTAAACGTAGCAACGTAACACTAAAAAAAAAACTCATCTGTGTATTTTTTTTTTCAAATGTAACACTCCAATGTAATCAAAAAAAAAAAAAACTCCTTTGTATACTTTTCCTAAACATAATACTCTAATCAATGTAATCACAAACGTAACACTTTAATGTAACACACACAAAAATACTTTCCAAACGTAACACTCATAATTTCAAATTATACATTTGCTCAAAATTTACTAAGAAATTTTTGTACTCCTTTTGAAATGATTTGAAGAATCTCACATCCTTTTTTTGGAATATTATATTGGAGTGTTACATTTAAAAAAAGTACAATAAGAAATTTTTAAAGTGTTATATTGGAGTATTACATTTAGAAAAAGTACACTAAGAAATTTTTTTGTGTATTACATTAAAATGTTACACTACGGAGTTTTTTAAGGTGTTATATTAGAGTATTACGTTTGGAAAAAATGCACTAAGAAATTTTTTTAGAGTGTGACATTTGAAAAAAAAATACACTAATCAAATTTTTTTGTGTGTTATATTAGAGTGTTACACTAAGAAATTTTTTTGTGTGTTATATTAAAGTGTTACACTAAGGAGTTTTTCAGAGTGTTATATTAGAGTATTACGTTTGGAAAAAATGCACTAAGAAATTTTTTTAGAGTGTTACATTTGAAAAAAATACACTAAGCAAATTTTTTTGTGTGTTACATTAGAGTGTTACACTAAGGAATTTTTTTGTGTGTTACATTAGAGTGTTATACTAATGAGCTTTTTTGGAGTGTTACGTTTGAAAAAAAAAATACACTAAGAAATTTTTTTTTGTGTGCTATATTAGAGTGTTACACTAATGAGTTTTTTTGGAGTGTTATGTTTGAAAAAAATACAATAAAGAGTTTGTTTTTTGGAGTGTTGCGTTTGAGTATTATAGTTTGAAATTATATATTTGTCCAAAACTTACTAAAGAATTTCTATATTCATTTTGAAATATTTGAAAATTTTTGCATCATTTTGGAATGTTTGAAGAATCATATATTTCAAGTCATTCTTATACTTCTTTTGAAAAAAAATTTCAAATAAAAAAAATTATCATACAAAAATTCATCCCAAATTTGATTATCATAAATTGTGTACCTTACCACTTTAGCACAAAAGAAAAAAGAGAAAAAAACATAATAGAAATAATGGTATAATCGTAAATCTAATTTTCAAAAAATATATTAAATTTATTTTTCCAAAATCAATAGGACTAATTGATCTATAAAAAAATCTTAGGACTAAATGGATCACCATTCCTTAAAATAAGATTTATAAGTAAAGTTTTCTATTTTTATTTCTCATCTTACATCTTTTAATTATGATCACTTATAAATTATTCAATAATATATTATTATAGGATAAATTCTTAATAGGTTCTAATAGTTAGATTTAATTCCCATCAAATCCTATTAAATATAAACTCTAGTAAAATCGTAGCAAAAAATAATTTTTCGTGACAATTTTTTACATGTGGCTAAAAATTAATAATTATTGACTTTTTATTGTCACGATTTTTATAACTTGTCACTAATTTACAATTAGTAACATTTTTTCTGTAATGAATTTTTCAAATTGTTGCTAAAAGTTAAAAATTAGTGAATTTTTTTGTAACGATTTTTTTAAGAAAATATTAATGAAATATCTCTCTCTAACTTTGTATAATAGCAGAGGCCTAAGATTTTTTATTTTTATTTTTATTTTTTTATTAGTTAAGGTTCCTTAATATTTTCACAAAAAAAATTGAGTTAGAGAAATTTTGCTCGATTGAAAGAAATTGGAGAAATTTCGGTCCCGACTCAAAGAAATTTATCTGATTTTACATCTATAAAATCAAATAAATTTCTTTGAGTCGGGGTCAAATTTTTCTAAGTCAAATTTTCTCTGTGAAAATGTTGAGGGACTTTAACTATTATGAAAATATTATATGTCCTTTGTCCTATAAAATCTTAATATCAGAAACTTTACAATTTTTTTTTTTAAACTGTCACTAAAACTTATAATTTAGTAATATTTTTTGTGACAATTTTCAAACTGTAGCTGAAAATTAACAATTAATAATATTTTTTTAATAGTATTTAATAAAAAATATCATTAATTTTTACGGGACTCATTAAATAATAAATTCATCTATTAAGACTTAATATATCTTCTCACATTTTAAATAAATAAAAATAAACTAGAGAAAGGCATTCAGTGCACTGGGTCAATTGACGTCAAGAAAATGCCCGAACTCAAAAAGATTATGTGAAAAACAGTGGGTGATTGGCATATAACCAATCCACTTTGGCTTTGAAATGTGCGTAATTTGGACCCACCAAATAATTAAGCACCCATCTCATGAGCAATGCTACCATCATGAAATTTTTTATAAAATTAATTTAAAAATAATTACATGATATACAATAAAATATTAAAACTAATTTAATTATAATATTTTTTTTTTATAATGTCTAACATTATTGCTCATTTAATATTACAATCCTGCTGCTGCAGACCTCTAATTAGAGGTCCTTCCGTACAGCTCTAATGAGCTGTCCGGGAATTAAAAAAAAAAAAAAACAATGAAGTAAAAGACAAAAATAGGAGAAGAAAAAGACAAATTAGAGATGCATTAAAGGTATTTTTTTAGAGGTCCAAATCATTTTTCTTAATATTATATACCAAGAAGAACAACCCATGAATCCCTCATTTAATAATGAGACATATATATGATTATAGTTTAGAAAAAAAATAATAATGATAGAATTGCATAGTAGGATCACACTTTATGTAAGAAATGGTTTTGAAAAAATTAAATTTTTTCTCAACTTTGATCTAATTTTTAAATGGACCCATGCACTAAAGTTAGCGGGTCTAAGTGGTAATGCGTTCTAGGTCACGTTGTGATACACGTAATATATTTGGTTGTTTAAAATCATTATTGGGTGAATGTAAAATTGAAGCCAAAATGAGCTCCATAAAAATGGTGTTTTGGTGAAATTTCCATAAATGTTTGAGTTAAAACTTGTCCTACATTGGTTTGGTGGGCAAACTTTGAGTGGATTTATAAGGCTTGAGTTTGGAATTTGGGATAGGCCCCAAAGGGCACTCAAGTTTTGTAGAGGGGGAGATTATGGGCCAAGTGAGCTAGACCCATTGGACCTAAAATAAACACACGCACACACCGCCGCCGTCCGGTCGATCGAGCTAGGCTTGGGCGGCCTAATACTAATTCTTTTTGGGCTAAAAACATTTAAATATATTTTTATTTTTTGAAAAAATAAATCTGTCCAGTTTTGATTTCACATTTCAGTTAGAATAAATTCAATTTTGGTTAGCATCTCTTCAGAATTTCTGTACACGTTTCTATATGTTCGAACATATTTAGTTCAAACCCATATCTGTTGAAAATTCAAATTGAACAGGTTTGTATCTGTTCATTTAAAACCGAACAGGTCTTGTACCTATTCAAACATGTCTGCTACCTGTTGGATTCAAACTAAACAGGCACTATTCCATCTATAAATAGGCAGTCCCTCATTTGGATTTTCACTTGAATTTTCTTCCTTAATTCTACTGTTGCTCTCTCTGTATTTTGCTGCATTATTTTCTTATGAGAAAGAGTGTAAACACAAGCTGTATTCATTGTGTGAATAGTTTGTAGTGTTGCTACTATTCACTGTTAATCATTTTATCCTAGGAGATAGATGTCCACAATCTGAAAGTATCGTGGAGAGGACGAATCTGTCTTAAGGACACAGTGTCAAACATTGGATTTGATCAAAAATTTGTTCGACAGATTAATAAGGTAAGTAATTAATTTACTTTCTGTTTTATTTATTTTTATTAGATTCTGATTTTGTTTTTGTAACAAAATAAGAATCTATAGTTTTATTCTATTTTTATACTGTTTTAATTTTTGTAATCAAACAGTTTCTCTCATTTCTTTAATTCTTCGAATACAATGAAGATTATCCAACAATCTTAAGACAGATTATTTTCTGTGTCTTCATTGTATTTATTTTATGTGCTTTTATAAAGTGATATTTTGGTTGAAAAATACAAATAGTAGCCATATACTGCTTGATAAATAGTAGTAATATCCTGTTTATTTTCTTTGACAAAATAGTAGTAATATATTGTTTGTCATTGACAATTTCAGAATATTAATTTGTATAATAATGTTATAGAAAATTATTGTGTACTATTTTATTTTTCTAGTTTTAGTAACTAGAAAAGTAAAATTATTTTGTGTTATAATTTATTTTCTGGTTTTAGTAATTAGAAAATTAATTTGTGTTTTGGTTTTTTTGATTTTTGTAATCAGATATTATAGCTACTGCAACTGAAAGTGGTACTCCAATTGTTATAACGACTACAGTCCCTATCCAGAACCATGTTCAAGTTCTAATAAATCATGAAGAAAAATCAAAAAAATTTAAAAGCACCGAGTTTAAGAGATTGCAGTAGAAAATGATGTTCTATCTTACAAATCTAAATCTGATCTGGTTTCTCCGTGAAGATGCTCCAGTACTAAAAGAGAATGAAAGTGATCGGCAAGTTGTTGCCATTGTAGACGCTTGGAAACATTGTGATTTTCTATGTAGAAATTACATTCTCAATGGCCTTGACAACATGTTGTATAATGTTTACAGTCCTCTAAAAACAGCAAAAGAATTATGGGATTCTTTGGAGGAAAAATACAAGACAGAGGATGCCGGCAGAAAGAAATTTGTTGTCAGTAAATTTCTAAACTTTGTTATGGTAGACTCTTAAACGGTAATTTCTGAAGTTCAAAATTTTCAATTAATTTTGCATGATATTCATGCTGAAGGTATGTCTCTGAACGAGTCTTTCCAAGTCGCTGTGTTAGTGAAAAAATTACCACCGACTTAGAAAAATTTCAAAAATTATTTAAAATATAAACGCAAAGAGATGACCATGGATGAACTTATTGTAAGACTGAGAATTAAGGAAGATAACCACAAGGCTGAAAAGAGGAATGGTAAAAATCTCATTGAGTCCAAGGCTAATGTGGTTGAACATGTGTCCAAACCGCATAACAAAAAGAGAACGTTTGTTAGAGATGGTCCTAAACAAGGCGACAACAATAGCAATAAAAAGTTCAAAGGTAAATGCTATAACTGTGGCAAGACATTGTGCCTCTAATTGTCGGCGCTCTAAGAATAATCGCAAAAGTACAAGAAAGAAGACCACCAATCAAGCCAATATGACAAAGTTAGATTACATCTCTGACGGGGTAAATGACATTAATCTCTTTGCTGTGGTGTCTAAGTCTAATTTGGTTAGAAATCCCAATGAATGGTGAGTTAACACTGGGGCAACTCATCACATATGCGCGGACAAGAAGATGTTCACTATATATAATAAGGTTGCAAATAGTGAACTACTTTTCATGAGAAATTCTTCTACTTCTACTGTGGCTGGATAAGGAAAGGTGATCTTGAAGATGACATTAGGGAAGGAACTTACCCTCAACAATGTGCTGCATGTACCAGACATCCGGAAGAATTTTTTGGTTCTTTGTTAAGTAAAAATGGTTTTAGGCTTATATTTGAGTCTGATAAATTTGTATTAACAAAGAGTGGTATGTATATTGGTAAGGGATACATGAGTGATGGTCTCTTCAAGTTGAATGTAATGACTGTTGTACCAAAACTTTCTATTAATAAGAATAACACATCTTTTGCTTATATTCTTGTGTCAAATTTATGGCATAATAGATTAGGACACGTAAATTTTGATGCTTTGTGTAGATTAATTGGTTTGGATTATATACCAAAGTTTGAAATTGATTTTAATTACAAATGTGAGATTTGTATAGAAGCGAAACTAACTAAGGCTGCATTTAAATCGGTTAAAAGAAAAACCGAATCTCTAGAATTAATTCATATAGATGTGTGTGATCTTAAATTTGTTCAAACTAGAGGAGGCAAAAAGTATTTCATAACATTTATCGATGATTGCACAAGATATTGTTACGTATACTTATTTAGAAGTAAAGTTGAAGCCTTGGAAATGTTTAAACTCTATAAAACTGAAATTGAAAATCAACTTGGTAAAACCATTAAAATGGTTAGAAGTGATAGGGGTGATAAATATGATGTACCTTTAAATGAATTTTGTGCACAACATGACATTATTCATCAAACTACAGCATCCTATTCTCCACAGCAAAATGGAATTGCTGAAATGAAGAATAGAACCCTTAAAGAAATGATGAATAATATGTTACTAAGTTCAGGCTTACCACAAAACTTGTAGGGAGGGAAGCAATATTGTCTGCTAATTATGTTCTTAATAGAATACCCCACAAGAAAACTAACAACACTCCTTATGAATTGTGGAAAGGTCAACTACCTTCCTATAAATACTTAAAAGTGTGGGGATGTTTGGCAAAGGTAGAAGTTTCTGTTCTGAAAAAGACTAAGATAGGACAAAAAACAGTAGATTGTGTGTTTATTGGTTATGCTCAGAATAGTAGTGCATATCGGTTTCTGACTTATAAATCAGAAATACCTGATATACATATGAACACTATTATATAATCAAGGAATGCTGTGTTTTTGGAACATGTTTTTCCTTACAAGAAAAAACAGGAATTAAGTTCACATAAAATAACTTATGATTGTACACAAAGTCAAGAGACGAATGACAATCAAACACAAGAGACTAGTAATGGTCTCGACCAATAGGATTTAACTGATGATAAACCAAGACGAAGTAAGAGAGTAAAAACATCAAAAAATTTTGGTCCAAATTTTCTAACATACTTGTTAGAAAATAAACCTCAAAGTTTTAAGGAAGCAATAACAGGTTCTGAAGCACCTTTATGGAAAGAGGCTGTTAATAATGAAATTGAATCTATTATGCAAAATCATATTTGGGAATTGGTGGATCTTTCACTCGGTTTTAAACCTCTTGATATAAATGGATATTCAAGAGAAAAATGAATATAGATGGTTCAATAGACAAATATAAAGCAAGATTTGTAGTAAAAGATTATAGACAAAAGGAAGGTCTAGACTATTTTGATACATATTCCCCTGTGACAAGAATAACATTCATCCGCATGCTTATTGTTATAGCAGCATTGTATAATTTAGAGATACATCAAATGAATGTTAAGACAACTTTTTTAAACGGTGATCTAAATAAAGAGATCTATATAGAGCAACTCGAAGGGGTTATAGCGCCAGGGTAAGAAAAGAAAGTTTGTCAGCTTGTAAAATCTCTTTATGAATTAAAACAAGATTTTATGTAGTGGCATGAGAAATTTGATCATGCTATGCTTACTAATGGGTTTAAGATAAACGAATGTGACAAGTGTGTCTATGTTAAAAACACTGAGAAATGTTATGTCATCGTTTGTTTTTATGTGGATGACATGCTTATCATTGGAAGCAGTCAAAACATGATTAAATCAACTAAGCAAATACTGAACAAAAGATTTGATATGAAAGATATGGGAATCGCAGATGTTATATTAGGAATGGAAATTACTAAAACATTTGATGGGTATGCATTATCTCAATCTCATTATATTGAGAAAATTTTTGATAAATATATCAAGAATGATATAAATGTAGCAAGAACACCTGCAGACATCAGTCTTTTTTATCGAAAAATAAAGGTGATGTAGTATCTCAGCTTAAATACTCCCAAATCATTGGAAGCCTAATGTACCTAATGAATTGCACTCGTCCTGATATAGTTTATGCTGTCAGTAAATTAAGTAGGTACATTAGTAACCCTGGAGAAGACCATTAGAAAACGATCATTCGGGTTCTTAGATATCTAAGGTTTACCTATGATCATGGTTTGAACTTTACTCGATAACTAGCAGTAGTCGAAGGTTATTATGATGCCAATTGGATATCGGATACTAAAGATTCAAAATCTATGTCTTTACTCTGGGAGGCGCTGCTGTTTCTTGCAAATCTACGAAACAAACATGCATCGCACGATCTATAATGGAATCTGAGTTCATTGCTTTAGACAAAGCAGGAAAAGAAGCAGAATGGCTTCGCCACTTCTTAGAAGACATTCCAATGTGGGCAAAACTTGTGCTAGCTATTTGCATTCATTGTGATAGTCAATTTGCAATAGGTAGGGCACAAAGTCATATGTATAATGGTAAGTCATGACATATTCGTCATCAACATAATACTGTAAGTCAATTAAATGGAATAATCTCAATAGATTATATAAAATCTAAAGAGAATATTGTGGATCCGTTAACAAAAGGTTTGACAAAAGAGCAAGTATATAGTTCATCGAAGGGGATGAGAATAAAGCCTATTACATAAGAGTCATCATAATGGTAACCCTACTTAAATGACTAGAGATCCCAATAACTAAGTTCAAAAAGACAACTAAGTTATGTGTGACTCGCCAAAAATCACCAAAGGATTAAAATTCTCTACCTATTTTTATGATGAGAGTTATATCTGCAACATGTGCTGTATGCATAGGTTTAAGGATAAGCTTTGCTTTTAATGATTATTTATATCTTGATTTAGGTATAAAAATTAAGATGAGTATAAGAGATATTCACAATAAAAATCACTTATATGATTGTCGAATTGGGGCCGGTTCTATAAGAATGAAGAGGCTAAATTCTCTAGAAGCACTCATAAATAACCAAGAGCGTTCAAGGACAAAATGAACACAACCATGAGAACAACGATGTGTCAGAAGATATTTTGTGTGAATTCTATTATCTTGGCTTATACAAACGGCTGAACAATTCAAGGCATCACATCCATTGGTTAGCTAGTAAGTCCGATAGGTTATCACTAGGGAAGGTTCAAGGCCAAAAGCTACCTATCCTGATACAAGATATTTTCGATTTATACTCTTTCAACAAATTCTGCATATTGTTGCATTTCCGTTGTCATCAAATTCCATTCATGTGGGGGATTGTAAGAAATGATTTTGGAAAAATCAAATTCTTCTTCAACTTTGGTCTAATTTTTAGGTGGAACCCATGCGTCAAAGTTGGCGGATCTAAGTGGTAACGCGTTCTATGCCGCATTGTGATTCACGTAGTATATTTGGTTGCTCAAAATCATTATTGAGTGAATGGGAAATTAAAACTAAAGTGATCTTCGTGAAAATGGTGTTTTGGTGGAATTTCCACAAATGTTTGTGTTAAAGCTTATTCTATATTGGTTTGGTAGGCAAACTTTAAGTGGGTTTATAAGGCTTGAGTTTGGAACTTGGGGTAGGCTCCAAGGGGCACTCAAGTTTTGTAGAGGGGGAGGTTATAAACAAAGTGGGTTAGACCCATTCGACTGAAAATAAACACACATGCGTGCGCAGCCGCCGTTGCCGTCCGTCCGGTCGATCGGGCGGGCTGGGCTAGGCTTGGGCGCGGATGTGTGGTATAAGGTTAGGTTGGGCTTGTCCGGCCCAATACTAATTCTTTTGGGGCAAAAAACATTTGAATTTATTTTTATTTTTTGGAAAAATAAATCTATCTAGTTTTGATTTCACATTTCGGTTGGAATAAATTCAATTTTGGTTAGCACTTTTTTAGAATTTCTATACAGGTTTCTATCTATTCGAACAGATTCAGTTCAAACCCATATCTGTTCAAAATTCAAACTGAATAGGTTTGTATATGTTCATTCAAAACTGAACAGGTCTTATACTTGTTCAAACAGGTTTGCTACCTATTGGATTCAAACCGAACAACCACTATTCCATCTATAAATAGGCAGTCCCTCATTTGGATTTTTACTTGAATTTTCATCCTCAATTCTGTTGTTGTTTTCTCTGCATTTTACTGCATTATTTTCCTATGAGAAAGAGTGTAAACACAAAGTGTGTTCGCTGTGTGAATAGTTTATAATGCTATTACTATTTACTGTTGATCATTTTATTCTGAGAGATAGACGTCCACAATTTGAAAGCACCGCGGAGAGGACGAATTTGTCTTAAGGACACAGTGTTAGACACTAGACTTGATCAAAAATTTGTTCGACAGATTAATAAGGTAAGTAATTAATTTACTTTATGTTTTATTTATTTTTATCATATTCTGATTTTGTTTTTGTAACAAAATAAGAATTTGTTATTTTATTTTATTTTTTTTAATGTTTTGATTTTTGTAATCAAACAGTTTCTCTCATTTCTTTAATTCTTTGAATACATTGAAGATTTTCCAACACTTTAATCTTATTCGAGGAGAAGTTATTTCCTTATTTTTTTGACACAATAGCTGCATAGTCCTAAGCTTAGGTTAGGATTGTGAAACGAATCAAATTACTTGCATTTGACTCATTAAAAATTTATTCAAAATTAATTTGTTATGTAATTAAGTCAAACGTAAACACAAATAGAGTTATGAAGTAGAAGATAATAACGACGAAAGAGTCTACATTTAGATTACATTTATCAATAGCGTCAAGTGCCGAACTATTATTGTTTTCTTCTATTGATTTAACTTGAAACATTTGGGTTTAGATTTCTAATGAAATTCCACATAAACTTGTTAAATTTTCAAGTCAAGTTTTAACAACTTACTACTCAACTCAATCAACTTTTATACATTATAAAAAGTTGAATTACTCAAGCTTGACTAGTGTCCGGCTTATTAAAAATTCATCTAAAATTGACTTATTATGTAGACAAACTAAGTATAAACACAATTTTAAATTTATTAAGTTATCAAATCAAACTTAAATAATGTACTACTCGACTCGTTTTCAGTCCAGCCCTACGTAGGTTTGCTATAATAATATCAAGTAACTCAAAAATTATACTTTGATCTTGGAGAGAAATGGAAAAAAAGAAATAATTGTACTCTTTTATCTAGGTGAAAAGAAAAAATTGATTATATTTTTTCATTATCATATTTGAATGAATAAGAAAACAAGGCATGTGATATAAAGATATGGGTAAAATTTCTTTTCTCTCTTTGTATTTTAATGGATAATCTTGGTGTTATATAAAAAATAAAAAAAATACATTATCAAACTCTTATCTGACTCTTACCAACTAAATAGAGTTCTCTTCCTCTTTATTTTTTTATCATAATTTCTCATCAAATCATTCAATCTAAACTAATTGTTAAAGCTGCAAATCCGTCATCTTCTATCTTCAGTTTGTCAGTACACATAAATCATTTTCAATAAATTTAATAATACAAAAATCATACACAAATTTGGACACGAAAAATAAAAGAATCAAGAAGATTTTACAAAACCATTTGGTAGTGAGGTCCGTTCAAAGAAAAAAAAAAAAAAAAAAAACATAAAAGTCCTAACTATTGATATATTTTTTGTGTTTTACACGATTGGATTGATGGTTGTATTTCTATGTACAGTCACAAGATATTATTTGATGGTCTTGAAATAATATTTCACATCATTTAAGGCATAATATTTGTCATATTATTTCTTATTAATCAAACAAAAAAGCACTATATCTTATTGTATTGATTAATTAAAATGGTTGCCATTAGTATTTACCTAATTTCTTTGAACTCCTCAATTCTCACTTTTTATTTTTTTTATTTTTATTACAATTATATCCTGAAATAAAATTATATTAAAAGACAATCTTTAATGGAACACCCTCGCACCAAATAAAGACGACTCTACAATATTGTACACCCACCTTCCTCACCTAAACGTATTCCTCACCGACCTAAATCCACCATTCCTCTTTATCACCATCCTAAACCTAACGTATTCCTATAACCATCCTAAACCCTAAACATATTCTTTTTCATCACTATCCCAAACCTTGATTCAGAAATCAGTGGCTAAATTAGAATGGGTGTCTGTCATTTTGTTTGTTATATTGAATTGGGATGGAAAAGAGTGAATTGAGAGTTAAGTTACACAGTGCTGAACAAATGTTGTTTTGTAACACTGTGTTGAATTTTTTTTTATGTTCAGTAACACAGTGCTGAACAAACGTTGTTCAACAATACAATGCTGAACAAATAATTTTTATTCGGCAACACAGTGCTAACAAAATTGTTTATGTTCTGCAACACAATACTGAACCAATCCTTGAGCGGTCGACCGGTCAGATGACTAGGTGTTCGACCGATGGTGTGATTTCGGCTTAGTTTTACAACAATAATGCAATGATGCAATGGTTCTGATAAAATGAATATCGTCGTTCACTGATTTTAAGTAAATCAAAAGAAGAGACCATTGTCGTCACAATTTTTAACAGGATGGGGATTATCATCGTTGTTCTTCAACAGGATAGGGAAGGAGATGAACCATCTTTAACTATGATAGAGAGGGTGTAGAAAATTAAGTGAGTGTGCACTTGGATATGATAATATTATGAATAGGGATAAATTTGATATTAAGTGAAGTGTTAAAAAAAAATATTATTAAAATTTAAGGTTTAAGGTGGGAGTTTAAAGAAATAAAAGATCCAAAAAATTAAAGTAGCTACTAATAACAGCTCTCTTTTAATAAAAATTAAGTTAAACAAGTGAGTGTGCACTTGGGTATCACTAAATAATTTTCCGTAAGGCCGCTGGTTTTTGAAGCTTCAGCATTCATTGCCTATTATAGAGTTTTTCTTCGGACCATGACATCTTAGAAACACGTGATCCTTTTGTTTTTACCATAGACTAGAGAGGGAATATACTTAAAAGTTATGATGAGAGAGGGAATATACTTAAAAGTAATTTGATTTAAATATTTTATAGTAGCTCGGCATTCTTGACTGTATTATATGACAAAAATTTTAAAACACAAAAATTTCACTACATCGGCATGAGGTGAGAGTACATTGAATATAAAAAAAGAAGATATTAGATTAAAAATATTCAACATCTTTTATCATAAAGAGGAAAGATTGAACCGTGTTTTAACTCTTGTGGCCCCTCATAAGGTCCACATTAATGGTTTATTTAATTTAATTTTTAAGTTTTAATGCGCAGATCATTTAAAAAAAGTAAGAGTAATATAATAATCATAACTAAACAATTTTTTTAAATTCGTTTTTTTTTTTTTAAAAAAGAAAAATATAATTTTAAAAATAAATTATTATTTATTTTTTTCAAAAGACAAATGTAATAAAGCATAGGATTACGATTACAAAATCAATTTCACTTTTGTTTTTTATTGAATGAGGCTACATATAAATTTTTTTTATTAATAATTAAAACTTAAATAGCATGTGCTGGGACCACAATAGCCAACAGCATGGCCAGAGTGAAGCTGGATCCAAGTCCAAAAAGGATGCGGTACCAGCCAGAGCACTATAAAAACAAAGCAACACATATCCACTCTTCTTCAATCAAAATCAAAAAGCCCTTTTAGATTCATCACCAGATACTTCAATATTTCAATTACAGATCAAGAAACAATCAAATGGGTTTTAATTTACAGTCCATGATTGTTCACGCCAAGCAAATTTTGAAGCTTCAATCTCATCTCCTCTCTAGAAATCTGTCATCAAATGTTGTTCCAAAAGGCCATTTAGCAGTGTACGTAGGAGAGTCTCAGAGGAAGAGATTTGTGGTTCCACTGTCTGTATTGAACCATCCTTCATTCCAAGACTTGCTTCGTCAATCTGAGGAAGAGTTTGGATTTCATCATCCAATGGGAGGTCTCACTATTCCTTGCAATGAACAAACCTTCCTTGACCTCACTTCTCAATTAACCAGTGTTTCCTAAAATCTGTCGCCTCACAGTTTTTTTTTTTTTTTTTTTTGATCGAAAGAAAATGGAAGCTCCTTCTGCAGGCCCTGACCCGGATAACCGGTTGCCAGTCAGATTTAACTCAAACTCAGAGAAAGGAACTCTCACCGGGGCATTAGTGGGTGCCAACTACCTGCCACGATAAGAGCCCCAAGCTATTATGCTACACGAGTACAATTCATCTGGAGACGCAGCTACCTGAGTGTCGATTTTGATAAAGTATTCTCTACATTCCAAAATACTCAATACGTGTCGGATCATATAAAAATCTCAAGATATAGTTTAGTGTTTTGATATAGTTGAGTGTTTTCTCTTATCTTTTGAACTCATGTAAAAACTCTTCCACCATTGTAACTGTGTAATCACATCATATACAAATGAAACCCATTACTGTTAATATGGTTCAGCTGCTGATTATTCTACTTTGTAGACAACTCACCCAAATCAGTCTTTTTTTTTTTTTTTTTTTTTTTCGGTTTTTTTGGATGTAAACATGAGGAGAAATCACCAACTTAAGGCCATGTTTGTTTTGGTGGATATGAGCTTGGGATTGGACTAATAGTCCAATAAAATTATTAATTCAATGTTTGATTAAACAATTGAAGTACGGACTAATTATTTTAAACTTGACTATTAGTTAAGATGGGATACATAATCCAATGGATTCGTAGTCCTAGGACTATTAGTTATGGGAATGCTAATCCAGTCCGCCCAAACAAACATGGCCTAAGTGGACTGTTCAGAACAGTGCAGAGAATTGTAGTGTTATGTTTCAACAAATTACACCAACAACATTGATCACTGATCAAATATTTTATTAAACCTATTGCAAGTGCCATAAGATCATCTCAATGGACATGTTAAAATTATGTATATTAAGTGGCAAAAAGTGAAACATGTAAGATCTAATTTTGTTTGTTAAGATTTATTAATTTATAGAATACAATTATTATGCTTGTTAAAAAGATTCTATCTTTACTGAAATTACGTTACGATTGTCCAATTTACAAATAATCTTTTCTTCTTTTCTTTTTTTTAAGAAAAAAGGTCATGATCCTAAAAAGTATACAGAGAAAGCCATGATAAAAATAAATAAATAAAATAAAATCTAGAAAACCAGTCAACGCACTGGGTCAAGTGACAGAGTGACTACTTTAGCAATAATACTATATGTATTAATTAATGTATCAATTAATAATAAGATATAATTTAAGAGATTTTAAATATTTATAATGTGATTAATGAATAAAATTAATAATAATATTATAATTAATATTAATATATTAATTGATACATGTAATACCATTATTACTTTAGTAGTCTCCCTGTAAACTTCACGCCATTTAGCACATAACATTTGACATGTTATTTTTCTTAAATCTTAAATTAAACAAAAAGTACTAGAGGCGTTACGTGCACTCAAAGTAAACAACCAAAATGGGACTCCCAATGACCTCCAATGATGTATAAATTAAAGAAAAATATTTGGATTTTTTTTTTTGTTTTTTAAGACCTTTACAATTTCTTTTGGATCTTATTGATATATGTGTGGAACCCATTTAGGATCTACACCATCAATAGTTAAGATCTAAAGGAGTTGTGGAAGTCTCAAAAAAAAAAAAAAAAAAAAAATCTCAATTATTGTTGTAAGAGAAATGTTAGAGATCATGAAAATTTTTTCATGAAAATGATCATGAAAAATTTGTGATCCGTAGATTACCTTGATTAGTGTGTGGTGCTTTATTATAAGTGTAATCCAAAGGTCACAAATCTTTCATGACCATTTTTATAAAAGACTTTTCATGATACCTAGCATTGCTATTGTTGTAAACTAAATATGTGTTGTGTTTTTTTTTTTTTAAACTGATGTGAACCAATCACAAGTGAATAGGGTTATGGAGATGGAATTTTTTGGAGATTTATATCATTTCCGTTTTCTCAATTGCTGTCAAGGACATGGCCAGAACTTTTTTGAGATATAGGGGCATTTTGGCAATATAATAAAAGGTTAACTTTTTTCTCTCTTTGACTTTTTTTAGGTCATATTCCCTCTTTATTTTTTCACAAAAAGAGGTTCAAAAAATTAATTTTTTACTAATTTCCTAAAACACTACATATATGGGCAAAGGAAAATGCTATGTTGTGTAACCCATTTAGGGGTGGATATTATATATATATCCTATTATAAAAATATGTCATTTTATTATGAAAATTTGTAATATTAATTATAAAATGTATAATTTTGTCATAAATTAGTCTTAATAAAATGTTTAAAATTTTGCGATTGATATTGTAAAAATTTGTAACTTAGTTGTGATATTTTTTATCAGGCTAATTTGTGGATAGAAAACACATTTTATGATTGATGTTACGAAATTTTGTGATAAAATTACACACTTTGTAATAGGGTATATATGGTAAGGGTGCACACCATAACATTTTCTGTATGTGAAAAAAGAGAGGCTTTTTTGGTGGTGTTAGAATTATACTCTACACCATTTATTACTTGACATTTGTCAAATTATTTTTCAAAAATTTAACAAAAAATCGAGTCTTAAAATTTTAAGGATTAGGCTTTTTTTCAATCTTAAAATATGATTTTAATAGTCATTTTAGGGCCTCTGGAGTTCATTACAGGTTCTATTTTGATAATTCGAACTATTAATTTTGTATAGCATTCCATTTATATCATTCATAAAAAAAAAAAAAAAATTTAAGTCTATCCGATAATCATAATATTTTCATTTTATCTCATTTGTCTCTAAAAAACAAAAAACGAAATGCAAGTATAATTTTGAAAATAGCCTATCTAATTTTTTTTTATAAGGATAAATTATAAATACACCTCCTGAAATTTGCTTAAAATACAAATTGTCGCATGTAGTTTGAAAAATTAAAAATACCCCCTTGTTAAAATGTTTTATTTAATAGAATTAACTAAAATAAAATAAAATTCATAATTACTCTTTTATACAATAATGAAATTACCTAAATTATTAATTGAAATATATTTCTAACATTATTAAAAACTATTAATTGATTTGATAATTTATTAATAAAATGGGGAGATTAGTTATGAAATTAGAAATCTCAGGAGATGGAATATAATTTTCAGAACCATAAGGGGTGATACATATTTTAATCAAATCTCAAAGATTATATTTGTAATTTACACTAAAAAATACGATAAAATAAAAATAGTACGATTGTTGAATAAGTTTGATTTTTTTCATTAATGATATGCAGAAATTTTTTTATAAAATGAATAATTTAAATGATAAAAATAAGATTTGTAACAAGTTCCACAAATAATAATGCGATGGCCATATTTAGGCTCCGTTTGGGATACACATTTGGGCTAAAATAGTCATATAGGACAAAATAGGCTATTTTAGCCAAATTAGACAAAATGTTACATCCAACATATGATCATTTCATTTTTTCTCTCACAACAGTCAAAAAAGTTAAAAAACCTATTATAAACGAGACTTTTTAGGCTCAGGTTAAAATAGTAAAAAAATTAAAAAGTTAATCCACATCCCAAACGAACTCTTAGATTTTAAACTTAAAAGAATCACATTATTATTTTAATTGCTTCTCCATCTCATTTTATTTGTCTACTTTTCTATTTTAGTTCGTTCTAAAATATTTGTCTATTTTTTATTTTAGGATATTAAATTTTAAAATTGTTCCTTATAAATCATTATGAATACATTTTAAAATTTAAAAAGAAACACAAATGTAAAAAAATATATATTTAAAATTTAAATTAAAATATAATAATTATACATCTCTTTAATAAATTAGATTTTTTATAATAGATAAATAAATTGAGACAGAAGAAGTAACAAATATGAAGACGAAACATAAAGGGGATGTTTGGAAAGCCAAGGTTTGGTTTGTTTTGGGTTAAAATTCATAAAAAAAAAAGAAAGATAAAATAGACTAAAATAGTTAATAAGATAAAACGTCACATCAAATTTATAATTATTTTATTTTTTTTCTTACAAATATCACATTTAACTATAAAAAAATTTAACTCTCTTTTCAAATACAATATTTTAATCTATTAAAATAATTAAAAAAATTTAGTGGTCACCTTTTCAAAAAGAGGCCAAACTTGGCCAAGATCACCAAACAATTGTCCGTTAAATACGGTGGGCTATTGGCAAATTTGATAAATATAGTGAGGGCCCACAAATCCAATTTTGGTGCACGGATAAGACACAGAAGTACGCAATTTGGGCCCGAGAGAGATAAGATCAAAGTGAGGAACCCAAGGATGTGGGCCTTGTGTAAGGGCTTTGGGGTTTAAGCCCAAGGTCACAGGTTCAATTCCCCACCTCTCTTGGGCCAATATCCGGGGCGGAAGCACCTGTTGGTAGGAGGTTTGACATCAGTTGTCTATCAGCACTGGTGTGGGTTCAATTGCTCCACCGATGGGCGAGACTGACTTAGCGGAGCTTGTCTGGGAGGTCGGGGGGCAACAGTTCCCCTAGGTTATAGTCTTCTCGCTCGGAACGGCTAAACAGGACACCTTGGTGATTCTGCCAAGGGGGTGCCTTGGACCTGCGGTGAGGGTCAGTGAGGATTTTCCTGTAAAAAAAAAAAAAGAGAAAAAAAGATCCAAGTGAGGAAAAAATATTTAAAAATTATATATTATCATATTTTGGAGAATGTATATTATATTATTACTTTTACAATACTAAGTATGTTTTTAATTTGCAAAATGCTTCCTACCCCCAGTTTTCTTTACACCCAGTGACACCCAGTGCCACATGTCACTGGGTGATTGGACTGAAATAAAAAAAAAAAAGAAAAAAGAAAAACTGACCAGTGGGGAAGCCCCACGTCACTGGGGGTCAACTCCCACTGGGTGTATAAGGGAAAGTCCTTTTAATTTTTATATCGTATTTAATTTATTATTTTATTTGTTATTGGTCAAATGATTCCTATTATTTGATACGGTAAACAAATTAAGCTAAGAAAATTGTCTTAGAGAGTTTAGTCGAATAATGGGCTGGAATAAGGGTTTAGATAGCCCAATTTCGGGCCACATGGGCTCTAAGTTGGCCAACGATCGGTTGTTTGGGGTTGGACTTGGCTATTTAGGTATAGATCTCGGCAAATCGAGTTTATAAAGAAGGTCGAGCTAGGTTCAACTCAGTAACTCATCAGTTGGTTGTTTGAGTTGTTCAATTAGAGAAAGATAAGCTTCTTTAACACGGTCGGCCAAGAGGACCAACCAAGTAAAAATAGTAGCAGCGGACGACCAAATGGCAAGGACCCTAAGACAAGGAGGTTAAGAGTTTGCACTGCCATCACCACGGTGTTTAAGAAGCCTATTTATTGGATTCTTAGTGAAATACGCAACGAACCCTTCGTTTGGCGGCCTGCCAAGCTGGAAGAAGTGCAAAGGGGCTACGACAAGAGGTATAGGTGCACCTTCTATGAGGAAGTGGGGCACTAATCAGAAGATTGCACGGCTTTGAGGCAACACTTGGAAGAGTTAGTGGCCGCAGGCCACTTGGACGAGTATATCGAAGGAGGAGATCGGCCAGTCCTCTCGGACCGCAGCGGGCCAGATGGGATGCCAGTTGAAGGTGCCAGTTGAAGGTCTGCCTCAAGGCGTGATCAACGTAATACATGGGATCATCGAGCTTGAGTGAGTCTGCGAGTTTAGAGGGATGATCAAGAAGGCGGAGCACATGAGAAAAGTACTGAGTGTACACCCAACTGTGAAAAAGGAAAGACAAAAGCAAAAAACGTCATCACTTTCTTTGACAGGGACTTAGTAAGGTTACAAAGCCCTCATAACGACGCGCTAGTGGTTACTTTATACGTCAAGAACTTTGATATCAAGTGGATCTTGATAGACCAGGGGAGCTCGTGTGAGATAATGTACTATGAGACCTTCAAACAACTAAAATTAGAGGACAAAGGCTTAGCATCCGCGACATCTCCCTTGGTTGGTTTCAACTCAATGCCAGAATGGCCAGTTGGCAAGATAATTTTGTTGGTCAAAGCCGGGACGATGACAAAACAAGTGGAATTCTGGGTGTTGAAAGTACCTTCCACTTATAACATTATTTTGGGAAGAGCATGGTTGTATGCCATGCGAGCAGTAGCATCAATCTACTATCAGGTGATGCGATTCCCTAATGAAGTTGGAGCGATTGAAGAGGTCTTGAGAGACCAAATAATGTCCAAGTAGTTCTTTGTGATTGTGAATGGTAGACAAGCTGTCAAAGGGTTTGTACAGATGGTAGAGGAGCCAAAAAGCAATGAGTTATTCATGGATGTCGGCAAGGTAGCCGAATAGAAGGCAGTAGAAAATCTGGTGGAGGTAAGAATAGATGAAAACGCCCCAGAGAAGTTCTTTTTGCTTAGCTCATCTTTATCCAGCATTGAGAGAACAGAGATCATGGAATTCTTGATCTCTAACATCGAAATGTTTGCCTGGATGCCGCATGACATGCTTGGCATTGATCCGTACTTCATCTGCCACCAACTTAATGTCAACCCGACCACCAGACCAATTATACAGTGAACATGTAGGTCGGCTCTACATCACGTCGAGATAGTAGCCGAAGAAGTAGGAAACCTACTGGAAGTAAGGGCAATTAGAGAGGTCCATTATCCCAAGTGGATTTCCAATATGGTGGTGGTACCTAAGAAAAACGACAAATGGCGTATTTGTGTAGACTATAAGACAGTCAACAAAGCATGCCCAAAAGATAGTTTTCCTCTACCATAAGTAGACCAACCGGTGGACTTAACTGTAGGTCATAGCTGACTTAGCTTTCTTGATACGTATCGTGGATACCATCAGATCGCTATGTATGAATTGGACCAGGAGGTCACATTCTTAACAACTTTAAAAAGGTTGTATTGCTACATGGTAATGCCCTTTGGCCTAAAATGTAGGGGCAACGTTTCAACGAATGGTCACTAAAATGTTCAAACCATTATTAGGTAAAACAATGGAAGCTTACATTGACAACATGGTGGTCAAAAATAAGAATGAAGCAGATCATCTTAGTGACTTAGCTAAGATGTTTCAAATTTTAAAGACCTACAACCTGAGTTTGAATGTATCCAAATGTGTGTTTGGCGTGCTGTCAGGTAATTTCTAGAATTTTTAGTAACCAAATGCTGTATAAAAGCCAATCCTTCTCAGATCAGGGCCATTCAAGAATTAAAGAGGCCCAACATAGTCAAGGAACTACAACACCTCACAGGCCTAGCTGTCGTTAAACCGATTCATAAGTCGGTCGTCAAACAGGTGTCGACCATTCTTCCAGGCACTTAAGACCAAATTTGAGTGGGATGATGAATGCGATCAAGCTCTGGAAAGCTTGAAAGAATACATGATCTCTCCACTACTGTTGGCAAACCCAATACTAGGAGAGGAACGTTTTTTATACTTGGCAGTTTCCCAACATGCAGTAAATTCAATGTTGGTACGTATCGAGAGAATACAACACTTGCCTATCTTTTATCTCAGCAAGACATTATTGGGTGCCGAAACGAGGTACTTGCTGTTAGAAAAGCTTGCCTTAGCTTTGATGGTGGTTTTAAGAAAATTGTCACATTACTTCCATGTGCACACTATGATCGCCTTAACAACATTCCCCTTAAAGTCCTTGTTTGAAAGGCGGACTTTTTTGGGCGAATATTGCATTAGGCCGTGGAGTTAGGACAGTTCGACATCAAGTTATAGCCAAGAACCGTGATAAAGGCCTAAGCTTTGGCAGACTTCGTGGCAAAGTTTGCTCCAGGAAGTCATTATGTTTGTCCGGTCGACTTGACCGAGGAAACCAAGCAAACGGGGGGAAGTGTGATGGGAAAAGCACATCCCTCATAGCAAGCAACTCAATCGTGCAACGAACAATTAAGCCTAACAGTAGTTGCATTGTCCACTAATACCAATAGCCCTGTAATGCCCTCAAAATAATAACATTAAAACCCATCAATTTAGACATGCATTGATATAAAAGATAAATATTCTTCTATTCATTAGCTTAGTTCATTACAATGAGTATTACATGTTAACAATAAAAGCAAATGTCCTACGGGCTTACAGCTTTCCAAGTTAACACTTGGTTACAAAAAGGAGAGTACTAACTCAATACACATTAAGCCCTTGGCTTTAATTTACATGTAATATATCCAAAAGATAACAAAACGACAAAAGTCTGTCTGCCTCTAGTCTCTCAAGCTATGTCCTTGGAAGTGGCATGCTACCTGTACCTGAAAATGATGTCCCATAAAGGGTGAGCCACAGCCCAGTAGAAGTACACTAAACCAGCTATGAACAATGACTAAAAGATTAGCAGTTGATAGATGGCCAACACAGATACATCCCCATATATCACATTCCGGTTTCATGACATTAAGTCCAAGTTACATTTCGTTTCCCATTTCTTTTTCAACTTTGAGTTTGAAAACAAGGCTCAACACCTAGCCAAATAACTTAATGAGATTAAAACTCATCTTTAAAACACTTTTGAAATTCATGATGGATACACATTGTAATGCTGTATCGATAACACATAAACCACTTCCACACTTTACGAAAGATACACATTTCGGTGTTGTATCAACATAACATAGAATCACTTCTATACTTCACAATTGATAACGATATACATTTTAGTGCTATATCAAATCAATTCGAACACTTCCATAATCAACACTTGATACACATTGTAGTGTTGTATCAATGTCACACAAAATCCGGGTTAAAGGTCCATCCCCTATCTTCCCCTAAACCGTGGAGTACATCCCCTATCTCCTCCCACACAACACATGTATATAAACATTGATCATATACAGTCAATCAATACATAAAGTTAATGTATTATTTCTATCGCTATATTCAATAGCATACTCAATTGATTAGTTTCAGTTTGCCTAATCATCATGCATTGTCTACAACAATCAAAACTATCTTCCACCGATAGCCCAAAGCAGTTATTTCTATACCAAAAATAAATGCACCAAATGGACATATAATCAACATTCTCAATTCAATTCCTCTTTTCTTCAAATTAATTATACCAATTAATTTAACTATGTAATTAGGGCATTTTTCCATAAGTTACATAACAACCCAAGGGTTCCATTTTTATCCATAATCCATCATTGGTCTCATTTCTCTATGCTAAACATGCATATAGATTTATATAGACAAAACCCCAACTCTTGTAAAATTACACAAAAGACCTAAACTTTCTCATAATTACACAACCTCCAACATATCAAAATGCTAAAATTCAAAGACAAAGCTCATGAGAAGGAGTAGGTTATCCCTACCTCGAAGTTTGAGCTCAAACGGAGATGAAGATCAAAAATCAACGTGCTCCAAATCCCAAGTTTTTCAGATTAAATCAAAGCCCAAGTCATCCTTTATCTTTTTAACAAAGGACCTATGATAGATTCACATCCTAGAGAGAAGGCAAGTCTAGAGAGAGAGGGTCTCGGATCTAGGGTTTGAAAAAGAGAAGGGGGTGAAAAAGTGATGTTAACATCGCTGTTGCGATCTGATATATAACAGGCTCGCTTGAGCGAAGGATTGGTCGCTCGAGCGACCAGACACAAAGAATACTAGCTCGAGCGAAGAAAGTCTCGCTCGAGCCAAAAACTCGAAGCTTCAGGTCTGCAACCCAGAAGCACGCTCGAGCGACAGAATGCTCGCTCGAGCGAGGAAACTCAAAACATACACCTCGCTCACTCGAGCAAAGGAAAGCTCGCTCGAGTCAAGAAACACAGCTTTCAGGTCAAAATGAGACGCAGACGCATGCTCGAGCGCAAGACTTCTCGCTTGATCCACCAGACACAAAACTCAACTCTCGCTCAAGCGACCAAACCCTAGCTCGAGCGAAGGATCCAAAACAAAGAGCTCGCTCGAGCGACAAACTTCTCGCTCGAGCGAAGAACCAAAATTCTGAGCAGCAACCATTTGCTCCCAAACACAACCAACCTGTAACAAACCTGCTCAACACATCCTATAACTCAAATACAAAGTATGAAAGGACATAAACAAGATTTAAACAACTGCTAACATCCACGGAAACAGGTCCGGATCACTGTACAACAAGGGGTAAAACCCGGGATCGCTATAACCCCATTGCCAAGCGGGGAAGGAGTAAGCAGCACAACTACAAGCGCAATCTACAAGGACGTGCCTCAAAATGAAATAGTAAGGTAACCAGGCAATAAGGATCAAGTCCAAACGGTAGACAAAGACTTAGAAAAGGCATCGCCGACTTCCTTGATCCTAAAGCATCCTCAGACCCCTCAACTTGTTAGAAGCTCTTTGTAGGAGAGATATGGAAACTCTTTATGGACGGAGCATCCAATAGGCACGGGACAAGACTTAGGATAGTCCTCATCTCGCCAAATGGCATGACCATTGAATAGGCAATCACACTCGAAGAGAAAGGGCACTGGTCCACATCGCCTCATATTTGTAGGAACTATCTAGAAAATACAACAAGGCGGTGTATCCAAGGCAATTTAAGATTGGAGATTGAGTGCTACACAAAGTAATAAGAAACACTCTGGTGTCTAGTGATGGAAAATTAGGACCTAACTGGGAAGGGCCGTATAAAGTGGTGGGGCTAGCAGGAAAATGAGCTTACCACTTAGAAGATGCGGACGACCGAGCTATCCCAAGGCCATAGAACATGGCCAATCTCAAGATATTCTATTTTTAGCTCTTTACACTTGTAATTTTCTTTTAACGTTTTGGTCAAACATTGAATAAAATAAGTAGACAATGTTTTTCGCAAAATTTTTTCAATACGTGTATGTATTTTGGTCTATATGTAAATCTTTGCCCGACTAGGGGCGAAGAGGGTTGACAGGTTTGACCAACACAATTTTTTGCACTCTTTGTCTGAGATGGTTATCTTGGCCAAAAAAGGTTCGTAGGTTTGACCAACACAACTTTTTGCACTCTTTGCCTAAGATGGTTATCTGGGTCAAAAAAGGTTGATAGGTTTGACCAACACAACTTTTTGTACTTTTTGACCAAGATGATTATCTTGGCCAAAGAAAGTTAACAGATTTGACCAACAACTTTTTGCACTCTTTGATCAAGATGGTTATCTCGGCTAAAGAAGGTTTGCAGGTTTGACAAACATAACTTTTTGCACTATTTTACCGAGATGGTTATCTCGGCCAAATAAGGTTGGTAGAAACTTTTTGCATTCTTTGATCGAGATGGTTATCTCGGCCAAAGAAGGTTGGCATGATCATACATAGCCAAACTAGTTAGCTTGCAAAACAGGCATTCAAAGTTGTATAAAAGAAACACAAAGAGCGTGCAAGGTGGTAAATTTCCATTAAAAGTTAGATTCATTACAGGAGGGGAGACAACTACCCTAGGTACAGTTCAAAATACAAAGAAGAAAAGGAAAATGTACAAAAACAGAAGGTATAAGAGCAAGTTTCATCACAATTACACAAACAGATTATCCAGCTTGACATCGACATCCGCACCAATTTCCATTGTTGCTAGCTTGACCCCAGTACCTTCGTCAATGGTCAGATCGACTTTGCTCTCCTTAACGCCAATGTTCGGCTAGATCTGGTTAGGCACTTCCAACCGAACTGGCGAAGTGGGTTGACAAATAGGGTTAGCAGTGGCCAAGGGAGCTACATAATTTGGCGCAAAGCCCTCTTGCTCTTCTATAGTAAGGAACTTTTGTTGCACAGCATTGGCATAAGCCGCTATATAACTTGAAATGAAATGAGGAGAAGGGTTAGGAAGACCTAAGAGTCAAAAGGTTGACCGAGCTTATCCGCTGTCACACTTGAAAAAGATATCATTGGCTGCCTCGCATTGCTAGACGTAGATTTCTTCACCTTCCTTGTAACCTCGGTCCTCAGCATCCTCTATCTTTTTCTCTAGTGCCTTTATTTCGGTGTCTTTCTTCTTCTCAAGCTTGGTCAGTTCATGCAGATAGCGATTTTTCTTTTCAACCAGGACCTTTTGTTTGTCGTCTTCAGCCGATTTAACTAGCCTGCCTAGTTGGTTTCGGTTGGCGACTATCTCGACCAGTTTGGCCTTGATCTCCTTTAGTGCCTCCTTGGTCTCGTTATCCGCAATGGTCGCCTTGGCAGTTTTTCTCAGTTCTAGCACACGTGGGTGAGCAATATGGTTTTTATGTACGGCTTGCAAATCATGAGAAAACATTAGCAAAATCAAACAAACCGTTGAAGACGAAACGTAGATTTGCACTTACCAAAACAAGAGATTTGGTGGCCGTTCGAGTTGCCTTTAGTTCAGTCAATTGCTCATGCCGCTCCATGTGGCCAGTTAGTGGTCCTTCTCAGCGTACACTAAGTCGGTGGTGGTCACAACGCGGCCCTTGAAGGTCATGGCTGGTGCCCACACTGGGGTGGGAGGAAGATGGGTCAGCATGGCCAAAGCGGTGACCCCCATAGGATTGTTCGGCTTCAATTTGCCCGACCTCAGGATGCTTAGTCTCCACTTCATCTACCAGTTGTTGTTGCTCGATAAATGAATTGTGAGGCCTCTTACTGGGCTGAGATGTGGATGCCCTTGTGGTTGGGAGAGCGACGACGATTTCACGCAGTTGCTCGATTGCAAAAAGTTCGGCTTCAACTTCAACAGTAGCAATAGGAGCCTATTCGGTAATAAGGGCACATACGACTTTTTTTTTTTGCCATTTCTTGCTCTGTGGTGAGGGTGATGAGATTGATTTGAGGAAGGCTTAGGTCTAGTTATGGTGAAGGTTCGAGGAGGAAGTCAATGACTTTGCTTCTCCTTTTGCCACTATACCAATAGGTTGGCTCGAAGTTTAGTAGCTCAGTCTGATTCCTATGTCGATATCTCAGCGCAGTGCGAAGCGCATCTTGGTTAGCGTACGTGTAATTCTCGTTGAGCACATTCAGTTCTGTAAAAAGATGAAGAGTTAACACGGCAGTAAGTGATGAAATAGCTAAGAAAAGTAAAACTGAGTTACTCACACCGGCTGTGCCTTTATTCCAGTTTATGTTATAGCCCGGTATCCTGATCTCTTGGTCCTTATAATTTCTAGAGACCCAAAGAAAACCATTGTCGTGCAAGTCTTTGTCCGGTGTGAGCTTGACGTCTTTCTCTCGGCCTCTTTGACTTTGAGGTAGTATACCCAATCGTCATCGTTTTGACTGAACGAGTACTGGTGGAAAATCTTGGCCAATCCAAGGTTTAGGCTAAGACGTCGGTTTAGCTCGGCTATACCGTTGATAATGCGGTACGTGTTTGTGGAAACTTAGGTTGGATAGAGCTTGATTTGCCTAAGGAATTCACACATCAAAGGCTGGACCGGGAACCAAAGTCCGCCTTCTACTATTGATAGTACGGTGAAGGGGCAATAACTGGACTTGCCTCAGGGTTCTGTGTCTTGTTCGGCCAAAATGAAATGTACATCATTTGGGATGTTATAGTCTTTTCAGAATTCAGCTATAGCACCTGGTGAGCTCACCATGAAACGATATTTGCCCATGGCCTTAAATTTAAGGTGATAGGTTTTTGCTCGGCTGCCTAGCTTAGATCTGGTTGCTCGATTGAGCAGCGCCGCCGAGGGATAGCGTGAAAAGAAGTGTCTGGCCAACCTAGTCAAGTTTGCAAAGTGAAAAATTAAAGGTGTTATGCCAAAGTTTGCTTGACCAAGATAGTGCATGCGGTTTTCTACGTGGTTGTGAGCTAGTCTTGTTGGCCTGAGCAAGGTGTTAGCTCGGCTAGGAATATGGGCAAGGTTTTAGCCCGGTTCTAACTAGAGGCAAAATCATAGCTCAGCTTTGGTTATGACTAATGTTCCTAGCTCGACTGGTTTCACTCTAAGTGGTACAAATAGGTTTTTTCGTTCGGTTGTAGTATGATTTTGGATCAAAATCATAGTTCTAACTGGTTTTGATCCCAGTCATTCGGTATTTATCTTACGAAATTTCAGGGGTTTTCCACAGGCTTTGATTTAATTCCAAGCTAATTTCAAACACATTTTAGTATACATTTTAGTGGATTTCTATACTAAAATGTTATTTTTGAACCTAGATGATGTGTTGACAGTGATAGGAATGCTTGACAGCTTGAGTATTTATGGAAAAATAGTGAAAGACACGAAGAACTTACTGGTTTAGGTGTCAAGTTGGAATTCTAGTCTATAGAGATGCCTCATCGAGTGATTGCGAGTTCATGGGAGCAAAAATTTGCTTTGATCTGAGGCTATAGTGGAATAGTTGAAAGGAACGAGAGCTCTAATTCTAGCGTTCGATGTTGAAGATAATGAACAGTGAGTGGCACTATTCGTATGTATAGGCGTTATATACATACGACTTGAAATGGTGGCATTGTTTAAATGTTTGGGTAGTGTATGACGGCTATCATAGGGATACAGGCACAATGGGGGCATGCCATGTGTCTCAAACGTGTTAGATATGTCAGATATTTTAAAAATGCTAGACTTGTGGATGGATGTGTTGTGCAATTGAAGAGACTTCGGTGAACCAAGCAATCTGTGTGAATCGAGCCACTATTCTAGCTCGGTTAGCGTGAGCATTCTTAGTTTGGCTAGAAGAATATAATCCTAATCATGCTCTGCAGATGGAATTAAGGGGCAATTAAGAGGGTAATTTGTGTAGACAAATTGGACCAAGCTAAGGAAGTTGGCTTAGAGAGTTGAGCTAAATAGTAGACCTGGGATAAGGCTTAGATAGCTCGGTTTCGGGCCACATGGGCTCTAGGTCGGCCAGTGATGGATTGTTTAGGCTTGGACTTGGCTATTTAACCGAGTTGGCTTCAATAAAGAAGACCGAGCTAGGTTTAGCTCGGCACCTCATCAATTGGTTGTTTGGGCTATTCAGTCAGAGAAAGATAAGTGCGAAGTAGTTTGGTTGGGAAAGCAATGGCCGAATAGAGCGTTGCCATCTCACTAGGCTTGCAGTGAGGAGGGTGTTCTAAGGAAAAGCATAATCCTTTAGAAATATGATTCCTAGAAGGACTTTGCTAAAAGAGATAGAGTCCTAATAGGATTGTGCCACGAGAAATCTATAAAAGCTCAAATCAAACCCTAATCTCAGGTATTGCAATTCATACCGTTGCACAGAAAGGCAACCCAAGAAAGGAAGTGAATTAGGTAATTAAAAAATTTGAACAGAAAATAAGTTTCAAATAACTAAGCGAGTAAATGCGGCAGGAAACTAATACATAGAAAATAAAGGAGAAGGAAAGAAGAGCTCAAACACAAAGATTTATAGTGGTTCGGCTCACCGGCCTACGTTCACTCCTCAAGATACCTCATTGAGAATTTCTTCACTTTGAATCAATACACCACCAAGCTTCACTTAGCTTGTGGATTTTTACAAAGGACTTACTTCAATCTGTTGAGGACCTCTCAACTAAAATACCTTACTTTACAAGTTTTCACTCAGAAATAGGAATAGGAATAGGAATAAGAGGTACAACTGTTCTCTTTTATAGATTTTCTCTCTCAATAGATGGATATGAAAATGTAAGTATAATAAAAGCTCTTGAATGCTCTAGTGTTTTTGTGTTGAAGAGTTGTGTCCATTGGACAAGGAGAGATTCTTCTTTATAGCATTAGTGGCTTCTAGCTATTGAAGAGAAGCAAATTTGAATCTTCTAGCCGTTGGAGCAAATCATAGAGTATATCTTCCAGCTGTGTTGATCAGAGCATGGTATATATAGATTGTAAACTAGTATTGGGAAGAAAATGATCATTAAAAGTGCAAGCTTTTCATCAAATGCTCTACCTCACAAGTTAATTTCTTGGTAGAAGATATAATGTCAGAAAATCTACTCAGAGATCAGAAATGATGACATATTTTGCACATAAATCAGAAAAAGTGGCTGAGAAAAGAGTTGTGTCAGTCCAGATCTGATTTGGTAGCTGGATTCTTAAAACCCAGATTTTACAGGTGTCAACCTTTGTAGATTAGGTGTCGACTCTTTGCTCTCTTTTCTTCTCTGAGTTGATTTCCAGGTATTCCCGGTGTTGACCCTTATCATTCTTGGTGTCGATCTTTGTTGCTAGATTGTGTTTTGAAATTTAGTGTTGACCCTTGTTGCTGGATTGTGTTATGGAATTTAGTGTCGATCCTTGCTGTCTTGGTGTTGACCCTTGCAATTGGAACACTTATGCATTTTGAGCTTCACTCTTTTGGTGTCGACCCATGGACTTGTTTTAAGCATAAATAGTGTTTTGCATGCATGTGCTAATTTTATGTTTCGAGGGGCTAAAAACCATTGGAAAACAACACTATAGAAGTACATATCTTTTAGAAACATTGAAGCACAATTTTATAAAATCATTTTGAAGACTTTGAATAATAAAATGAGTTCAAAATATTTGTTAATTATCAAAATCAATAAGAATTTAAATTTGAATAACCTTGGGGCTAACAATCTCTCCCTTTCTGATAATGACAAATATTTAAAGTTTTCAAGGTATGAGTTTGTATTAACAAGTGTTTTTTAAGAAATTTTGTGAATAAAGGTTTTGAAAAATGAGATTGAAAACTCCCTCTATAAAAAAGGCTTCAAGGCCAAAACAAAGATAATGAGAAATATGCATGTCAAGGAGATTTTTAATAGATACAACAATTATAGAGCAAGCTCCCCCTGACAATATGTACTGAAACATTCATTAGTAAAATCAATTTCTTCATTTTATTTTCATTGAATGAATCACAAGCTCTTTAAAACAAATTCCATAAATCTCCAAGTGCGTGTGTATAAAACATTCACAACCAATCACAAATATTCACAACCAATCACAACTAACATTTAAATATAAATAACAACATGTTTCATACCATTAAAAAGCTTATCACAATGTATTTAACTTTCCAAAAGCATCAATTTCCTAACTTGTGTGACCAAAAAGTGTTTTTACCCAATCATGCATATACATCTATTCTTCTTAACAGTCATCTATTTTGCTTAACAGTTTAATCATCCAAAACTTAACCAAACAACTATAATTAGAACAACTAACTACAACCAACTACAACTTCTCCCCTTTTGTTATTATCAAAAAGAGGGGTAGATTCTAGCGGAATGGTAGAGGAGTGCGCAGCCAATGAGAGGCAACTTCTTGCCAGCCTTGCACAAACCACAACATGAATTTTCGAATTTGTTCACCCTAGATCATCATCTCATTTTTGTTGGAAAATTTGGCGGAATTCTTCATTTGAGTCCTTGATTTCATATACCGCAATCACCATGCTCTCCATACTGCCTTTGGCAGCTTTAATGACTTGAGTTTGCTGAAGCTTCATTCAGTCAATGTCTTGCTACATGTCTGTCTACTGAGAGAGGAATTGTCGGACCATGGAGGTCAACTGATCCAATTTTCGTTCTAGGGCAAGGAAGGAGAAAGCAGCTACAGAGTGGGAGAAAGAGGAAATGTCAGAGGCATGAATGGATTAGGAATTGAGGTTTAGATTGTGAAGCCTCGAATTTAGTGAAGCAATCCCATCCAACAAGGGACCCTGAACCATGAAATCAAGATGGTCTATTTTGAGAGAAAGAGAGAGAGAGAGAGAGAGAGAGAGAGAGAGAGATGAAAGGTCAGATAGAGGTGGTGGAGTAGAAGGGCAAGGAGTAGAGAAGGGAATGGAGAAAGAACTGGGAAAGGAAAAACTAGGAGTTGTAAGAGCAGGGGAGGATAGGGATTTCTTGGACTTGGTCCAGACATTGTTACTCAAGGAATACCCCATATTTCTCAATGTTTTAGACCCATAACAAGAGGGGTCTCGAGGAACTTTTTCTTCCCCTTTAAGATCAATTTTGAAATGTTTGAAAATCTTTGTGAAAATCATCCCATAAGGAAAGTCTTGATGTTTTTTTTTTTTGGTTTATGATCATTGATGATACAGTGAACCACCAAAAAACCAAAATCAGTGAGAACACCAGTGGATAGGGCACAAATGAGATAAGTGTGACCATAAGTGACGGAAGCAAAGCGACCTGAGCGAGGAATAATGTTGTGAGTGATGATGTTATGTAAAAGGCTCATTTTGAGGGAAAGATCTTTCCTAGAGACAGTGACATGATGACTTAGGTTAGGGTTATTTGTGAGGAATCTGAGATCAATAAGATGAGAGTATGTTGGTGGTTTAAGAGTAATCAATGGAGTGACCCTATAACCATCATTAGCGGTTTTCAAAATGGAGTTGATGTTAGAGGGTTTCAAGATGAAATGAACTCTTTTTACAAAACAATCTAATGTATGAGGAGAAGTTTTCTCATTGTAAGAAAGGTTAGCAAGAAACTCCTTGATGATGGTGGGATAGATGTCACAGTCAAGTTTCAAGAGAGAGGACCATTTTTGGTTATCAAACCAAGCTTTTACAAGAATGGAGCGTCTTTCAAAGAAAGTAATATCAATGGTTCTACTAGAGAGTACCTTTCTTAGGTTGAAGTCCTTGTTGAAAGCAGATCTGCAGTCATTATTCTTGAACTGAAGCACAGGAGGAGGAAAGCAGTGACGGCGGTAGAAGAGGAGGAGGTGCTTAGTTACTTCCTTGTTGGAATAGGCGGAGGGGCTTGATGATCCATGGAGAGGAAAAAGAGAGGTCGCGAGAGAGATGGATGAAGATTGGAATGTAAATCGACGGTGAGAGTCGCGCCAGAATAGGAAGTGGCTAGGGCTAGGATTTTGATGGGTGTCGCAAGAGAAAATAGAAGGGTCATGGGGTATATAAATACCCTTGAAAAGGTGTCGCCCCTTGGGAAGAGAGGGGTCGACCCTTCAAAGTTAAAAAGATTGCGCGACAAAAACCTTAGCTAAAGCAGGTGTCGACCCTTAAGATGAAGGGGGTCGACACTAAAAAAATAGTGTCCTCAAACACATCAGGTGTCGACACCTTCAAAGAGAGGTGTTGACCTTAAAAAGCAGTGAACCAAAAATCCACTGGTGTTGACACCAACGAAGAAGGGTGTCAACCCTTAACAAGAAGCACAAGGCAGATTCATAAGGTGTCGACCCTATAGAGCAGGGGGTCAATCCTTAAGGGTCTTGAAAGGCAAAAACTAGTGTTTTTCTCAGCAAATTTCACAATGAAGCATAATAACACATAGTTTAACATCACATAGAATATTTAACATGCCAAACTCAGTTTGAATAAAGTAGAATTGTTCCTCATTAAGAGGCTTGGTAAAAATATCAGCCAATTGTTGGCTTGTAGGCACAAATTCGAGTTTGATGTCACCTTTAAGTACATGATCTCGTAGAAAGTGATGCTTTATTTCAATGTATTTAGTGCATAAGTGCTGTATAAGATTTTTGAAAGATTAATGACACTAGTATTATCCATTTAATAGAAATGTGATCAAAGTGAAGTCCAAAATCAAGGAGTTATTTCATCCAAAGCATTTGAGCACAACAACTAGCAATGGCAATATATTCCGCCTAAGCTGTCGATAAAGCAACAAAATTTTATTTTTTACAAAACCATGATGTGAGTGAATTTCTAAGAAAATGATAAGTGCCACTAGTGCTTTTTTGGTTAAGTCTATATCCCGCAAAGTCAGCATATGAGTAACCATAAAGGTCAAAAACATTTGTTTTAGGGTACCAAAGACCTAAAAGAGGAGTACCAACAAGATATCTAAAAATGCATTTTACTGAGGTGATGTGTGATTCTTTTGGAGCATATTGAAAACGTGTACACATACAAACACTAAACATGATATTGGGTCTACTAGCAGTTAGATAGAGTAAGGAACTAATCATACCTCAATATTTCTTTCTGTCTACCGGTTTACCTTGTTCATCTTTGTCGATTTTAATCAATGTGCTCATGGAAGTTGCTGCAAGTTTGGATAAGTCCATTTCAAACCTTTTGAGGAGATCTTTGATATATTTGGCTTGAGATAGATGAATTCCATCTTGGGTTTGTTTTGCTTGTAATCCGAGAAAGTATGTCAACTCTCCCATCATACTCATTTCAGATTTGCCCTGCATATCCTTAGCAAATTCCTCGCATAAAGATTCATTAGTAGCATCGAATATGATATAATCAACATAAATTTGAACAATAAGATATCATCATTTTTGGTTTTTATAAAAAGAGTGGTATCAATTTTCCCGCGAGAAAAACCTTTTTCAATAAGAAAATTGCTTAAGCATTCATACCAAGCTCTAGGGGCTTATTTCAAACCATACAAAGCTTTTAAAAGTCTAAAAACATGATCTGGGTGTTTGTGATTTTCAAAGCCAAGAGGTTGTTCAACATACACTTCCTCTAAATATACCCATTTAGAAAAGCACTTTTCACATCCATTTGGTAAAGTTTAAAATCTTTAAAACAAGTAAATGCAAACAACATGCGAATGGCTTCAAGATGAGCAATGGGTGCAAAAGTTTCATCAAAATCAATGCCTTCTTCTTGGTTGTAACCTTGGGCTACAAATCTAGTTTTGTTTGGAGTAACAACACTGGATTCATCCATTTTGTTTCGAAAAACCTATTTTGTTCCAATAACGGAATGATCCTTCGGACGAGGAGTCAAAAACCAAACTTCATTTCTTTCAAACTGATTCAACTCTTCTTGCATAGCAAAAATCCAGGTTTCATCGTATTTAGCCTCAGAAAATTTTTTTGGCTCAATTTGGGAAACAAAAGCTAAATTGCCACAAACATTATGAATAGAATAACGAGTTCTTACACCTTGTATGACATCTCCTATAATGAGATCTTTGGGATGTCCATGAGCATACTTCCATTCTTTGGGTAGATCATTTTCCTTCGCTAGATAGGCATACTCTTTTTAAGATCTTTCATAGAGACTTCAACATTAGGTTCCGAAGAATGAAGTTTATCATTTTTCGATAAATAAATGCCCTCCATTCTTGGATTAGAATCTGCAACATCATCGCTAACAACATTCTTCGAACCAAAGAAGTTAGATTCATCAAAAGCAATGTGTATAGATTCTTCAACGAGTAAAGTTCTTTTATTAAAGACATGATAAGCTTTACTAGAATTTGCATAGCCAAGAAACACGACTTCATCAGATTTTGCATCAAACTTCCTAAGATTTTCTTTATTATTATTAAGTACAAAACATTTACAACCAAATGCACGTAAATGACCAATGTTGGGTTTTCTACCTTTCCACAATTCATACGGCATTTTCTTAAGTATGGGTCTAATCATGGCATGCTTAATAACATAACAAGCTGTATTGACGGCTTCCACCCAAAAATATCTCGACAAATCATTTTCACAAAGCATAGTACGAGCCATTTTCTCAAGAACTCTATTTTTTCTTTCTACCACACCATTTTGTTGAGGAGTTCGAGGAGCAGAAAAATTATGATCAATGCCATACTCATTACAAAATAGAATGAACTCATCATTATCAAATTCTCTATCATGATCACTTCTAATGCTATAAATAGCAAGACTAATCACATTTTGAATACGTTTGCAAAGAGCTGAAAATGCAGAGAAAGTATCACTTTTGTGTGCCAAGAAAATCACCCAAGTAAATCTAGTATAATCATCCACACAAACAAAATAATAAGATTTCCCACCAAGACTTAAAGTTCTAGATGGTCCAAACAAGTTAATATGCAACAATTGAAGAGGTCTAGAAATGGAAATAATATTTTTGGATTTGAAAGAAACTCTTGTTTGTTTTCCTTGTTGACAAGCATCACAAAGTCTATCTTTTTCAAAATCAATTTTTGGTAAACCAATAACCAAGTCAAATTTTGAAAGTTTTGATAGCAAGTCCATATGAGCATGTCCTAGCCTTCTATGTCATAACCAGCCAGATTTATTTATAGCAGACAAGCACTTAACATCATGATTAGGAGATAAACTATGCAAATCAAATACATCTACATTTTCATGCCAATGACCAACAAAAAGCACTTTGTTATCAGCAGAATTTTTGATGGTGCAGTGGGGTTTTTCAAAAGTGACATGATTGCCTTTATCACACATTTGACTAATACTAAGCAATTTATGTTTCAATCCTCCAACAAGCAACACATTTTCGATAATGGGTGAAGAAATTTTACCAATACTACCGTCATTGATGATCTTTCCCTTACTATTGTCTTCGAAGGTTACATGATCTCCTTCTTTGGATTTAAGGGTTGCGAATATTGCTCTATCACCGATCATGTGCCTTGAGCATGCACTATCGAGGTACCACTGGTTATTGCTGGATTTTAACCTAAGGCACATCTGCAAAAATCAGATTTTTGTTGGCCTTTTGGTACCTATTCTTTCTTGGATCCATGAGAGTTAGGATCTGAAGTGTTTTTGGGAACCCACTTCTTTTTCATTCTAACAAATGAGTTTCTCTTAGCAGGACATAAAGGAGAGATATGACCTTTTCTTCCACAATAATGACATGTGAGATGAGAATGGTTAGATAATGCATGAACAAAGGTCTTTTTAGAATTTTTTTTTTTCTTTTGAAAAAGATTTATATCAAATCCCCATTCTTCCAAAAGTTTGATTTTGACTTTTGAGAATTTTATCTAAGTATCTCTACCTCGAGTAAATTTTGAAAGAACATTTTTTAAATCTTCTATATTTTCATTTAAAACAATTTTCTTTTTTTTCAAAATTTCATTTTCTTTTTGCAAATCATCTATTTTTTTTTTTATTTTTTTTCAAAAATGGAAGATTCTTTTTCAGTTGAAAATTCTTTCTCCTTTTTCATTGTCAAGACTTCATTTTCTAAAGTATTGATCTTAGAAGTCAAGGATTCCTTTTCTTGTGATAAACTCAAAATCATTTTCTTTTGACAACTACTTTTTGAACTTAGTTTTTTAAATTCAGCATGCAATTTATCAAAGGCTATTTGTAATTCATCAAAAGTGAAGGATTCATCATTTACCTCATTTTTATCTTCAAGTGCCATCAAGCATAGATTTGCGACTTCATTTTTACAAATGTCAGTCTCTGAGTCACTGTCATCACTATCTTCTCCCCATGCTGTGATCATGGCTTTCTTCTTGTCCTTCTTAAATTGTTTCTTGAGCTCCGGACATTTCGATTTGTAGTGTCTCGGTTTATTGCATTCATAGCAAGTAACTTCAGATTTTTTATGACTTTCACCTTTTTAAAAATCTTTGTTGAAGTCTTTTATGAAGAACTTCCTTACACCTTGTTTATTTTTCATGAACTTTTTGAACCTCTTGGTAATGAATGTCATTTCTTCATCTTCCTTAGAAGCATCTTCTTCTTCCTCTTGAAATTTTGAGGTTAGGAGAGATCCCATTAACTTATTAAGGTTTAATGTTGATAAGTCCCTTGCTTCTATCACTGCGATGACTTTGTTCTCCCAGCTTTTTGGCAATGATTTGAGGACTATTCTGACAATTTCTGCATTAGTATAAGTCTTCCCAAGAGATTTTAGACTATTTATAATATCTATAAAGCGAGTGAACATTTGGTATATGTTCTCATCAGGTTTCATTTTGAAGAGCTCATAGTTGTGAACAAGCAAACTAACTCTAGACTCTTTGACTTGAGTTGTTCCCTCATGAGTTACAATAAGTTTATCCCAAATTTCTTTCGCTGCTGTACAAGTGCATATTTTGTTGAACTCAGTACCATCAAGTGCACAATACAACATGTTAACAGCTTTGGCATTGGCTTGAATATCTTTATAATCAGCACTAGTCCATTCACTCTCAAGTTTGGGAACTATCAGACCATCTATGGTTTTTGTAGGGACTTTGGGACTATCACAAATGATTTTCCAAACCTCATAATCGATAGATTGGATATGCATAATCATACAGGTTTTCCAATAATTAAAATTTGTGCTATTGAAAAAGAGTGGTCTATTTGAGGCATGACCTTCAGGAAGAGAGAAGCTAGGGGTTGCCATGGATCAATCAAGGACAATTAAGTCACAATACAAGAGACGAGGCTCTAATACCAATTGTTACATAGGAAGGCAACCCAAGAGGGGATGAATTGGGAAATTAAAAAATTTGAATAGAAAATAAGTTTCAAATAACTAAGTCAGTAAATGCAGTAGGCAATTAATACATAGAAAATAAAGGAGAGGGGAAAAAGAGCTCAAACACAAAGATTTATAGTGGTTCGGCTCACTGGCCTACATGCACTCCTTAAGATACCTCTTTGAGAATTTCTTCACTATGAATCAATGCACCACCAAGCTTCACCTAGCTTGTGGATTTTTGTAAAGGACTTACATTAATTTGTTGAGGACCTCTCAACTAAAATGCCTTACTTTACAAGTGTTTCACTCAGAAAATAGGAATAAGAATAAGAGGTACAACTATCATCTTTTACAGATTTTCTCTCTCAAAAGATGGATATGAAAATGTAAGCACAGAGGTAATTTAAGACTCATTTAAATATGAAAATGGAAGTACAATGAAGTATAATATAATCTCTTGAATGCTCTAGTGTTCTTGTGTTGAAGAGTTGTGTCCATTGAACAGTGAGAGCTTCTTCTTTATAGCATTAATGGCTTCTAGCTGTTGGAGAGAAGCAGATTTGAATCTTCTAACCGTTGGAGCAAAATCATGGAGGATATCTTCCAGTTGTGTTGATCAGTGCATGGTGTATACAGGCTGTAGACAAGTCTTGGAAAGAGAAGATCATTAAAAGCACAAGCTTTTCATTAAATGCTCAACCTCATAAGTCAACTTCTTGGTAGAAGACATAATGCCAGAAGATCTGCTCAAAGATCAGAAATGATGACATATTCTACACTTAGATCAAAAAAAGTGGCTGAGAAAAGAGTTGTGTCAGTCTAGATCTGATTTGGCAGCTGGATTCTTGAAACCTAGATTTTACGGGTGTCGACCCTTGCAGATTGGGTGTTGACCCTTTGCTCTCTTTTCTTTTCTGAGTTGATTTCCAGGTATTCCTGGTGTCGACCCTTATCATTCTTGGTATCGACCCTTGCTGCTAGGTTGTGTTCTGAAATTTAGTGTTGACTCTTGCTGCCGGATTGTGTTCTGAAATTTAGTGTCGACCCATGCAGCTGGAATACTTAGGCATTTTGAGCTTCACTCTGGTGTCGACCCTTACTATTTTGGTGTCGACCCATGGACCTGTTTTAAGCATAAATAGTGTTTTGCATGCATGTGCTAATTTGATGTTTTGAGGGGCTAAAAACCATTGGAAAACAACACTATAGAAGTATATATCTTTTAGAAACATTGAAGCATAATTGTATAAAATCATTTTGAAGACTATAAATAATAAAATGAGTTCAAAATACTTGTCAATTATCAAATTCAATAAGAATTTAAATTTGAATAACATCGGGGCTAACACATACTCCTGAATTCACAGAGCTTTTTGTGTCTATTGTCTATTTGTTGACTTAGGCATCGGAGGAGTTTCTGGTACACACCTGCTGGCTAGCTCACGTTTGCATTTTCAGGTGATAAGACTTCCACGTTTAGAGGAGTGCAAACTTGATAAAGAAGATTATACGAGACAGATTATTTCGTACTTGTAAACTATTTATGTCTATTTTCAATAACACATTACTTGTTAAACTAAAGGTAAAATATAGATGAAATAACATAATCATTATTACATTACTGATAAAAACACGTGTAATAAAAAAATATGTTTTATTTAGTTTACATTTTTAAATGAATTTTCATTTGCTTTTTACTTAACTTTTTTTTTTTTAATTTTAGTTATTTATTTATTTTTTTAATGTTTTAGATCCATCAAGATTAGATGCATTTAAAAAGTTAAAAAAAATTAAAATATTTTTAAAAAATACAAAAAACAAGCAAAAATCTAAACAAAAATGTACACAAATTTTTATTTCTTTTTAGTATTTTTTTAATATTTTAACCAATTTATTTTACTTTTTAAATGTATCTTGATTAGGCGTATCTAAAAAGTATATATATATATAAAAAATTGATGAAAATATTTTTTAAAAATTAATAAAAATTTATCTAAAAATAATTTTTTAAAAATAATTTTTTAAAACATATGTTTACAAGACTCTTCATATATAAAATGTATTTACTTTATTTGGTTCTAATTTTCAGAAAATAATTTTCAAAAAAATTTATTTTTTTATTTTTTGTATTTTAATATTTTCAATGAATTTTTTTATTATTTTAAGCAAATTTTTTAAAATTTTTAGACATACCTACCATAAATACACTTAAAAATTATAATATTTGTGAAAAAATCTTTGAAAAATACACTAAATACCAAAATATATATATTAAAAAAAAAGAAAAATTCAACACATTTTTCGTATTTATTAATTTTTTAAAATATTTTTTCACAAATATTTTACTATTTAGATACATCGAAATAAGGTGCATCTAAAAAAAAAAAAGAATAGCTTAAAATTTAAAAAATATTCACTAAAACAAAAAAAACGAAAAACAAAAAACTTAATTTTCAAAAAATTGAAACCAAGCACATTGATTGTTGCTCTTTGGCCTATTTGGCAAGTTATTTTTGACGTATTTTTGGCTAAAATAATTAATAAAAACAAAATAAGTTAAAATAGTTAATAAAATAAAACGATATTTTCAACTTATAAATATTTTACTTTTTCTCTAACAATCATCAAATAAATAAATAAATAATAATTATCTTTCTAAATACAACTATTTTAACTAAGGCCTCATTTGGGAATAAGTTATTTTAGTAACCTTTCAGTTTTTTACGAAAAAATATGCAAAAAAATAGAAAGAGTGATGTGGCAATTTATAGTAATTTTTTTAACTTTTTAACTAAAATATATAATTGACAAATACCTAAATTAAAATAACTAAAAAAAATTAAATGTTCAACTAAAATAGCTAATTTCAGCAAATAGGACCTTTGTATTCCTGTGTCTGGCACACAGAGAGAGAGAGAGAGAGAGAGAGTTTTCGTAAACGACTATCACTATTGTTGGGCATCAATTTCTTTCTTGGGGAAATTATTGGAAGCTCCCATTTCAGACAGTTGTAATCTAGCAGGTCTTTTTTTTAAATTAATACACGTCCAAGTCCTGTTTTTTTGGTAATGTGATCCGAAGGATCCCATTATGTAATTATGGAATGGTTTTTGTGACTAATGTACCCTTTTTTTTGTGTGGTTGGAAACGGTTTTTGGAAGGGTGTTTGAATTATATTGATTATGTTGATTTCAGTGTACACTATATGGGAAGATCAAGTGTGGCTAGATTTTTAGGGATGACGAGGTTCATGAGTATTTGAATGTTGCGTAGGGGGGAGAGAAGGGAAGGGGTTAAGGTGTGCGAGTTGTGTAGTGGTGTATTCAGTCGTCTGTTTCAATGTTGTAGGTCGTGGTGTTGGGTTCTTCATTTGTGGCGACGATAATGTTGTTGGGTATTTGTTCATTATGTTAATGGTTTTAGTTTGGAAGTGTAAACGTTGACAGGTTGTTCACAATGTTGGCGGTGTGTAAACACATGTATCATTTTGCGATGTTTGCACCCCACAAATATTCGATGTGTTTGATACGTGTTTGCGGAAAGCATAATGGTTGTATTTTTTTTTTATTTATAGATATTCAGTGTGATGTTTGTAGTGTACTTATAATGCAAAAGCAACAAATGTGATTTTTCATATTTAATCTTCATTTTTCGTTTCTGTCTCGATGCAAAAATGGCGAACAACATCATGTTGTTGTGTTTATACAGGATTGAAAACGTTACCATTATGGTCTGTACTGATTACACGTTTGGTATGTTGATTGATCATATTTCTAGACATTTTGGTGGGCTCCACACTGATTCGGCATCAATGTCATTCAAGATTTCTGGGTACAATAATTTCAAGATGGAAAACGATTTCAATTTCGAGAACATGGTATACCTCGCTAGGTCATTTCGATTGGATCATATTGACCTCCATGTAGAGGAGCATGGTAAGTCACAGGGGGCTCAAACGTGGCAAGGGTGCGAACGACGTACTCGATGACATAGTTAGTGATGGGGGGGAAATGGCAGCATATATTGATGAGGAGGCTGATTTGTTGCTTAATTTTTGCCGACACACTGGGAAAGTGTTATTTTCGGTGAATTAGGTATATGGCATAACTAATATCGGACAATGTTTCGAGGGTGGGGCAGGGGAATTTCGCAAGGTACTCAGCAAGTACGCCATCGAATGTGGGTTTCAATTTAAGTTCACAAAGAACGACTTAGTTCGAATTACAGTGGAATGCACGTTTAAGGAGTCAAGGAGATGTCCATGGTCCATCCATGCGAGGGTGTTGAATGCAAATGGATATTTTTACCTCAAAAAAGGGCACCGTGAGCACACTTGTGGGGTCGCTGTGCATACTGACCGAAACCCAAGGATGGGGTCCGAACTAGCTACTGACGTTATTGCAGAATGTGTACACGACAAACCATTGACTCACCCAACCGATGTTAAATATGATTTCAAAAAATAATACGATTTGCAAATTAGTTACCATGTAGCTTGGTGTGGGGTCGAAACGGTGAGAGGAGGACTTTACGGTGATCATTCGATGTCGTTCGACCAATTGCGTTGGTATAGCAATGCCATTATGGAATATAATCCGGGGAGTTATATTAATCTTAACTTTGATGAACACAACACTCGTCGTTTTAATAGGCTTTTTATATCGTTTGGGTGTGACAATCAAATTTCATGACATGCCTTCAACGACAAATTCATTGAACTCATTTAACGTATAACTCATTGACTCGACCACATGACCGTCCAATGCCACCGTTCCCCCTCCACAATGTAACAACCCCAAATTACGTAATCAGACCCCACAACCATCAGCCCACAACTTCTAATCAACTTTCACAACACAAACAACATAACAACTACTCCTTCATATTTCCACCAAAACAACACAAACTAAGGACATTGTACTATTGAAAAACCCATGTTAGAATTATAATGCAGACTTTACAGCAAATCAGCCCACCTAAAATAGTTTTCCTCTTTCGAATTGTCATACATAATTCCCAGACGCATTGCGACCAGATGTAAAAAATGACCCTTACGACATTACAAGAACATCACAACGTATCTTCCAAGTCACTTCTAATTTGATAATCAAAACAATCTACCAACAACTATACAAACCATAGTGTACAATTAAACAAAATGAACGAGAGCATTATGTAGACACCTCATTTTTGACCGTCCTCAAGACTTGGACGTCACCGTTTGAACACTCGGTGATTATCCATGTTTGTGTTCGTTTGGAGTTCCCGGAGGTCTCGGCTACGCGCCCTGCCTCAGGATCTCCGAACTCGACCGTTTTGTGTCTGGTTTTGCACCAAACACTTGTGTTTTGCCTTGGAAGGGCAGGGAACGGCTTATTAGCCATCCCCACACCCCACCGGCCCTCTCCTATCATTACCGGCCGCACATGTGTACCACCGGCAGTGTTTTCTTAAAAACAATGGCCGGTCGGCACTATGTTTAGCCGACCAGCACTTTATTATGCCGGTGACCCCTTTTGGTGGCCAGCGTGCACCCTTTGCACCCCTGAGGCATGATGCATGCCAGCTGTACCAGCTGGAATACACCATCACTCATCCCCGTGCATGGGAGTGACCTCTTTGCACCTTTGAACCCCCAAACCTTCTAGAAGGTTGGCCCCTTTGGCCAAGCTTCTTGGAGAAGCTTGGCCAGCTGTCTTAGCTTCCCCAAGAAGCCAAGACCCCTTTGCACCCTTTGCCCCTTTTAGTTAGCTTCTTGGAGAAGCCTTGAGCCTTGTTTTTTGCCTATATAAGCACCATCTCTCTCCCTTTGTTGGAGGTTAGCCATTTTTCATCAAAAAACCAGAGCTTGTGTATCTATGTATCTGCCATATATCTCCTCTCTCTAGATTTTCCCTCTCTCTCCTCTTGTGTGTGTGTTCTTAGGCCTAAAAGTGTGGTTTTACCTTACTTTTGCACTAATACACACACCATTACACCTTAGCTCGAGATTGGGAGGCTTGGAGGGTTGTTTACTGAGGTTTTGGACTATTTTTGATCAGAAGAAGAGGGCTGGACCATCTGTTCTTGAGGTGTTCTTCAAGGGTGAGCACTTTGCTTTAGTTTCCCCATTTTTGCAACAAGTTTTTACCTATTTTGTTTACTGTTTTTAGCTTTGTGTATAACATAAAAAAGTCTTATATTTTCTTGCTTTTGAACTTTCATGAAGGTCACTTTGTGGTTTGAGTGCAAACTCACCCTCTTAGGCCTTATTTTGGCCTCTTTGGTGCCTTTTCTTGAGGCCTTATTTGCCTTGTTGTTTTGGGTCCTCTCATCACTGAAAACTAGTGGGTTTTTAGTAGTGAGGAAGGTGGTTTGAAGTCTTGCATAGGGGAGGGACACCCCTATCCCCTTTGTCCCTCTTTTGCCTTTGTTTTTTGGCTCATAAGGGAGCATGCATACTTGGTTTGTTTTGGCCTCATTTCAGAGCTATTTGGGTGTTTCGGAGCATGTTTTACCTATGTCTAATGGTGGTTTGTTGGCCTCTTTCATGCATGTTATACTTGCTTTGCATTCCTTTATTTGACATAGAAATGCATCTTGTGTTTAGGCCATGATCCTTGCATGTATTAGCATAATTCCATGAAGATATTAACATCATTTTGCCATGTTTAAGGGCTGTGAGCCACTGATTTTGCCATGTTTGGCATGCTTGGTATAGTGGCTTTGCATTTTGGCTTGTAAGCCTTGGTTGTGTAGATCACTAGCATGCTTAACTTAGTTTTTTTTTCTTTCTCATGATTTGGCATCATTGTAGGCTATATTTCAGTCCCTAAATCATGCTCATATGCTTGCATTGGTCATCACTTTCATGCTTTGGAAGGTTGTTCTTTTGTGCCTTGAAATAGGCCTTGTGCATGTTTGTGTATTTGAGGTATTTTGGGGCTATCATATCAGAGGGTTTGGGTGTATTTTTGCATGCTAGAATTCTGTTTTTATTTGCCTAATATATGCCATGAGTGGTCATTTTAGTAGGTAGTGGAATGCTCCACTTTGTGCCTTAGCTTTAGGCCTTTATGGTTGCATGTTGGCTTGGACATTCGCCCACCTTTTGGGGCACTTTTGGCCACTGTTTTGGGGTGGATTGAGGTCTGCCCCATCATGGTTTAAGTCCATCGTTGCACATTTGTTTAATGCTTGTTGCATGTTTGATTAATATGGTCTTGCCACATGCTAATCATATTGCCTAAATTGTCCATGTTTGCATTGCATTTGCACCTTGCATGTTGCATTACATTTGACATGTTTGCATTTTAGTATTAGGTTGCATTGTTAGGTTGCATTGTGGAGCCATGCTTGCATAACATGCATTGCATTACTTGGTTTGGGGTGTCAAACCAAGTGTGAGGGTTGAGAGGAGTTGTAGACGCGCCCTTGGGCCTCACTCTACAGTTCGGACTCCCCTGTTTTTGTTTGTTTTGTTGCAGTTCTTAATCTGAACCAAAGAGTCCAACTCTGGCAAATCGTTTGAGAAAACATATTTTTGAAAAGTAGTGCCAAACATGGATTGCTTTGCCAGATACAGAGTCGCCACCTAAATATTTTTAAAATGGGAAATTTAGGAAACCCTGACTCAGTGCCGAAGGCCACGTGTCCGTCATCACCAAAGTTGTCTTGGCTCGGGAGCTTGGGTACGATCGGGGAAGGTCAGCTATGAGCACCCCCTTTCGCCCGGCCCGAAGACCGGCCTCTACTAACCGTGATATCCGTTTTTGAAAACATTATGCGTACTTATTCCAATTATTAACCTAGAATTACTATGTTATGCGCTCAGCAAACAAGTATAGACTAGATTGCCTAATTTGGAAATAATCATTGCATATCCGTTTGTTTTGAAAGCGTTTCGGGTTTTGCTACTCGCAAGTAGGCTGAAACACGGATTTCAACAAGTTTTTCTAACTCAAGCAATCCAACCTCCACCCACAGGCATTCAAACAGTTATATCACATAAGGAACTAGTCGCATGGTGAGCCTACTATCATGTTAACATTCACACGCATGTGGGATGCTAAAGCATAAAAACTTACCTAGTACTCCGTGCCAAAACAATAAACTAGTTAGCAAAATATGCATGACCTAGCTCATGTTAAGATGACTAATGCAATACATACAGAGTGCAATTAGACAGGCTCGGCTATCCTAAACATGGCATGTGAAATGCTACAAGTAACAAGTATTCAATTTGGAATTTGAAATACAATGCAGTTAGCGTGATGTACCGAGCCCGGTGCATGTAAGACAAATGTATGGATGCACGCATGCATTGCATAAGGTATGCTAATTTTAAATATGCCCTAATCTACCATCATAAGCAGGTAAATAAAAGGGAAGAAAGAAATGGGAGTTGGAAGACATACACACTCTCACCCACACTTATTACAAATATGCCCTCACTCGGAGGGACCAAAAGAATATACAGTCCGAAAATAATACAGTCCAAATACATAATGAATCATTACAGAATTTCTAATTATCAAATTAAATTCAATGTAAAAAGAAAGGGGCCTCAACCCTGCCTCGGGATGCGCGAATGATGCATGCTCGAATTCGACTTGCCCGGAAACCCGCGCCATGGCACTGCTGCCTCTGTTTTTACTGCCCTGTCTCTCCAAAAATTGCCAAAGTCCCAGAATGCTTTTCTTTCATGCTGCTGTATACCACCGGCTAGAGGAAATGTTCACCGGCCCTCCAAAATAGCCACCGGCTGTCCATGAGGTTATCGGCCACCTATATAGTGCTGGTCGGCACTATATACTGCCGGTCGGCACAAAATTCCTGCAGAGGACAGTTTGACAGCAACAGCAGACAGACAGTGCATGACATGGAGTTTTTGAACAAATATAAGCATGGCCAATGCCCCCTATCATGTATGGGACTCAAGGAAGCATGACCCTTGGTTCTTGGGCCATCAATTATGCGTCTTGATGCATGATAACCCAAGGAACCAAGATTGCATTTCAATGTAAAAATGCATGCAACATACAAAATGAGAACTAAGTCCCTATCATGTCAAGATCAAGGGCCCTAGTGACATGAGAATTGAGGTGTCTTTTGTCACTTGAAGTACAAACACCCCTTATTTCTCACACTTGGTTTGACACCCCCAAACCAAGTAATGCAATGCATGTTATGCAAACATGGCTCAAATGGTGCAATGTGAGATGAAATGCAAAACATACCAAATGTAATGCAACATATTATGACAAGCATGCAATACTAGGTATGCAAGATACAAAGTGTGATGCAAACATGGGCACTTAAGGCAATAGGATTGTCATATGTCAAGACTATATTGACCAAGCATGCAACAAGCATCAAATAAATGTGCAATGGTGGACTTAAACACAATAGGGCAGACCTCAAACCTTCCCAAAACAGTGGCAAAATGTGCCCAAAATGGTAGATCAATACTCATGCAAGCATGCAAACAAATGGGCCTAAAACCAAGGCATAAACAAGGGGTATTCCACCACCACCAACATGACCACTCATGGCACATATTAGGCATATGAAAACAGAGTTCTAGCATAAAAAAATACACCCAAATCCCTTGATATGGCAGCCCCAAAATGCTCTAAACATACAAGCTTGCATAAGGCCTATTTCTAGGCATAAAAGGGCACACCTTAAAAGCATGAAATAAACCACATATGCAAACTTACAAACATGATTTATGGACTGAAATATGACCCTAAATGATGCCAAATCATGGGGATGGTCCAAGCTAAGCATGTTAGAGGTCAATATGCTTAAAGGCTTACAAGCCAAAACACAAAGTAACCACATCAAGCACACCAAGCATGGAAAAATCAGTAGCTAACAGATCTAAAACATGACAAATCATGATCAAGTGCTTCAAAATGTGAGGCTAAAACATGAGAATATACTAGGCTAATGGCATGGCACATTTCCAAGAAAAATGGAGGAGTACAAAGCAAGTATAGAAAGCATGTTAAGGGCCAACAAACCCACATTAGACAGAGGTTAAACATGCTCCAAAACACCAAGAAAAACTCTAAAATGAAGCCAAATGCAACCACTCATGCATGCTACCCTCTTGGCCAAAGACAAAGGCAAGAAAGGGACAAAGGGGAGAGGGGTGTCCCTCCCCTATACAAGACTTCAAAACACTTTCCTCAACACTAAAAACCCTCTGATTTTCAGTGATGAGAAGACAAAAACAACAAAGCAAACAAGGCTTCAAAGAAAAGCCACCAAATTGGCCAAAATAAGGTTTAAGAGGGTGAGTTTGCACTCAAACCCTAAAACAACCTTAATGAGAGTTCAAAAGCAAGAAAAAATAAGACTTTTTTCAGTTATACACAAAGCCTAAAACACAAAGCAAGATAGGTAAAAACTAGTTGCAAAAATGGGGAAACTAAAGTAACTAGCTCACCCTTGAAGAACACTTGAAGAACAGGTGGTGCAGCCCTCCTCTAGTGATCAAAACCAGTCCAAAAACTCAACAAACAACCCTCCAAGTCCCTCAATCTCGAAATAAAGTGTAATGGTGTGTGTATTAGTGCAAAAGTGAGGTAAAAACACACTATTTAGGCTCAAAACACACACACAAGGATGAGAGAGAGTGAGATATAGAGAGAGAGAGTACAACATAGATATATAGATATAGAAGCTCTGGCTTTGTGTTGAAAATGGCTAACCCTCCTCAAAGGGAGAGGGGTGGTGCTTATATAGGCCAAGGCAAGGCCTAACTTAGTGGCTAAGCAAAGGAAAAGGTTCAAAGGGGGGGGGGTGCAAAGGGGTCTTGGCTTCTTGGAGAAGCCAAGACAGCTGGCCAAACTTCTCCAAGAAGTTTTGGCCAAAGGATCAAGCTTCTAGAAGCTTAGAGGGTTCAAGGGTGCAAAGGGTGCAAAATGGCCACACCTGTGCACGGGGGAGTGTGAGGGTGCATTCCAGCTGACATAGCTGGCATGCACCATGCCTCAGAGGTGTACAGAATGCACGCCGGCCACAAAAAACGATCATCGACACAAAATAGTGCCGGTCGGCAACATACAGTGCCAACCGGCCAAAGATTTTAACAAAACAGTGCCGGTGGAACCAAAGTGTAGCCGGTGATGGTAGGGGAGGGCCGGTGGTGTGTGGGGATGGCTAATAAGCCATTCCCTGCCCTTCCAAGGCAAAACACAAGTGTTTGGTGCAAAACCAGACACAACACGGTCAAGTTCGGAGATCCTGAGGCAAGACGCGTAGCCAAGCCCCCCAGGAACTTTAAACGAACACAAACATGGATAATCACCGAGTGTTCAAACGGTGACGTCCGAGTCTTGAGAACGGTCAAAAATGGGGTGTCTACAGGAGTTCATACCACAAGTGATGCAACTTGTCCCAACTCTCGGTCATCGAGGCCCTTGACCAATACATGATAGGGCCTTGGTCTTCATTTGTATGTTGCATGCATTTCCATTAAAATGCAAACTTGACCTTTTAGGCCATCATGCACCAAGATGCATCATTGATGGCCCGAGGGTCGAGGGCTATGCTCTCTTGAGTCTAACACATGATAGGGAGCATAGCCATGCTTACATTTGCTCAAAACTCCATGTCATGCACTGCCTGTCTGTTGTTGCTATCAAAACTGTCTTCTGCGGGAATTTTCTGCCGACCGGCAGTATAGAGTGCCGACCGGCCGTCAGCGCATGGCCGATAACCTCATGAACAGCCGGTAGATATTTTAGATGGCCGGTGGGCATTTCCTCCAACCGATGGTGTGCATCAGCATACAAGGAAGGTATTTTGGGACTTTGGCAGTTTTTGGAGAGACAGGGCAGTAAAAACAGAGGCAACAGTGGCATGACGCGGGTTTACTGGGCAAGTTGGATCGAGCATGCATCATTCACGCATCCCGAGGCAGGGCTGAGGCCCCTTTCTTTTTACATTGGATTTAATTTGATAATTAGAAATTTTGTAATAATTTATTTATTTATTATTTGGACTGTAATATTTATTTGGTCCCTCTGAGCGAGGGCGAATTTGTAATAAGGGTGTGTGTGTGTGTATGCATTCCAACCCCCACTTCTTTCTTCCCTTTTATTTACCTGCTTACGATGGTAGATTAGGGCATATTTAAATTAGCATACCTTATGCAATGCATGCGTGCATCCATTCGTTTGTCTTACATGCACCAGGGCTCGGTACATCACGCTAACCGCATTGTACTTCAATTCCCAAATTGAATACGTGTTATTTGTAGCATCTCACATGCCATCGTAGGATAGCCGAGCCTATTGTAGTTGCATATTGTATGTGTTGCATTAGCCATTTTAACCTGAGCTAGGATCACACATTGATTACTAACTAGCTTCTGTTTTGGCTCGGAGTACTAGGTAAGCTTTTATGCTTTAGCATGTCGCATGCGTGTGAATGATGCCATAATAGCATGATTGCCATGAGGCTAGCTGCTTATGTGATATAACTTCTTGAATGCCTGTGGATGGAGGTCGAATTGCTTAAATTGGGATAATGCATTAAAACTGTGAGTTTTAAGCCCACTAGATAGTGGCAAAACCATCTTTTCTAAAAAAGTCCACTCGAGGGTAGCAAAACCTGCATTTTAGCTTACTTGCGAGTAGCAAACCATTTTCAAAACAAACATGAAATGTTTTGTTCCAATTTAGGCGATTTGGTCTATATTTGTTTGCTGCGCGCATAACGTAGTAATTCTAGGCTAATAACCGGAATAAGAGCACATAACGTTTTCAAAACAAAATATCACGGTTAGTAGAGGCCGATCTTTGATCGGGCGAGAGGGGGTGCTCATAGCTGACCTTCCCCAATTGTACCCAAGTTCCCGAGCCGAGGCAACTTTGGTGATGACGGACACGTGGCCTTCGGCACCGAGTCAGGGTTTCCTAAATTTCTCCATAAAAAATATTTGGGTGGCGACTCTGTATTTGGCAAAGCAGTCTATGTTTGGCACTTCTTTTCAAAATCTGTTTTTCTCAAAACGATTTGCCAGAGTTGGACTCTTTGGTTCAGATTACGAACCGCAACAAACAAAAAAAGGGAGTCCGAACTGTAGCCGAGGTTCCTCGCGGGCTTGTTACACATTAATGTTCCAACGTTAGCCACCTTGAATGCATGTCTCAAATTCAAACACGACACCACATCAATATGATTCCATTACACAACAACTTGCACCCTAATTATAATGCAACATTTGTAATTCATTAGCCCTCAAAAAACATAATTCAAGTTTGGATTATTCAAACATAAATGTTGGATGCAATGTGCCGGGCTTAAAAAAAAGGACTTGCACGACAATACCATGCCACAAAAAAATCGTACCATCAAAGTTATCGTCAACGACCTTCTAAACAATTCCAAGCAAAAGCAAAGTTACCCAAAAAAAAAAAAAAAAAAAAAAAAAAAACAAACATTGCGTGCCATATTCAGCCACATTCTTCATTTGCTATGTTTTGTAATCCCCTGGTAGGGTCATCTACAAATGCTTCTACCATCGTCGCCTATGATTTGACGCAGTTCGTACCTTCTATTGTTTTTTTTGATCCTGGTCTGGTGCACATATTGCCGCGTAACAGACGATGATAGCGCAATCAGGCCTATTATGGACAACCACACCATGTACAACAACAAACATTTCAGACTTAATAAATGGTAATTGCAACAAATGCATAATAAATTAAATTTACAAAGGACACGTACAAACCCAGTCACTATTGTGGGGAGTCAGTTATTATTTCCAGCATAGAATCCCGATCCTGCGTAAACACCACGTCACCGCCATTGCTTGAAAGTTGCTTCTCTTGGATAAAGTTAACCACATTTTCTTTCTGTCACATTGTAAAACAAGCTGTCGTCACGTAACATCACACACGCTTACCAAAAACACACACAACAAACCTTCGGTAAAACACAAGCCACTGGTAAACTTACAACCTCACATCTTCCAACAAAACTTACTAGCACTAAAGTCTCATTGTAGTGTGTGTCTTCTGACAAGGGGCGCAGCCTAATTGAATTGTAATGCTTCCAACTGCCAACTTTTGTGTCATAAACAACTAAGGTCCAGTGTGATTTGTGGCATATAGGGAAATACAAGAACTTGGAACCAACTGATGTGCGCATGTTGGCCTCAAGATACCGATCCCTTGTTGTTTTGCTTACGTTATTCACCATACCCTATATTTCAGATCATTTACACTTATATCAACCAATAACACTTAACTTCCCAATACCCACAATTACAAACTTGATCTTTCCAAATACTTACCAAACAAATGCTACTGAAGAAGTATGACTTTTCTGGAAAACCACTCCGCCAGACAACACATTCTGCTTACTCACTAAAAGCTCTGCACATACGTTTATAACCTGCCATCAACCAATTTAACACATTAGCAAAACGCAATACGAACATAAAATTGACCAAGAACAGCCTGGAAACACCAATGTGTGCATTGAGAGGGGGGAGGGGGAAATGAAAATTGCATTTTAATCATATCATATTGGTTGCCATGTACATTCCTCTTTATTACAGACTGGCGCACTAAATTTTTTATGTCTGAGAAGTAAACAAATACATCCCCATTGCTTCCAGTCCACACAATAGCCCTGCATAAGTACCACCCACTAGTTAATGTTAGATAAAACACAATACATATACTATAAATGTGACACGCGTCTTACTCGTCTCCGTCTTAGTCGTACGCATTGCTAAGTTTACGTTTCACTTCTTCATTCACTAATTTCCACACAGCGAGACAATTATTCAACCTAAATCCCGACCTTTTCTTCTCATGCTCGCCAATCCCATCAATATCGATCACATCATTGCACAACATAATCTCACAATTGCCTCCACCATCGCTTACAACACACTGTCGATCATTTGAATCCACCTTACGAAGCTGCCCACACAACATAGGGTACTCATATTCTGGTAACTTTCTCTCTCGTCTCATTTTCCCTTTTATGTTTCAGAAAAATGAATTCTGCAATGAAATGCCAGTCCGCACCTCTTTTGGCAGTCCCCTAACACGTTGTACTTTTGGTATGTCTACGTTGTCGGTTGTGCACTTTTCAATAAATACATGTTCACCCTCAACCACGATTGCGACCCCCGTGGCTTCACTCCCAAAGCTAAATTACCCCACAGCATTCTGTGTCACATCATGTATCACTTCCTCTGCATTCTTGTCATCAACAAATGCAAACAAATCCGAATCATTCACTCCAACATTCGCATGCGGACTTCTTATAACGGTACAACCAGCATTTTCTCCAATTTGCACCTCAAGCCCAGTTATGGTTTTCCTCAAATCGCTGATACATTTGCCAGCCATGCAATTTCATTTTCTTTCACCTTCAGGCAATCATTGAACCCAACAAACAAGTTGGGCGCTTGTTGCTCAAGTGCCTTCATTAGTTTTGCAACTTGGTCCTCTATTTTGGCAATCACAAAATCTTTCACATTCAGCTCAGACTCTAGAACAATGATTATTCTCTGTGCATTGTCAGTGGTGGAAGTAATGGGTGCACCGTCACCACTTGGACAACGCCGTACATTGCCTTTTGCCGTTTCGTCCGCTCCAATTGATTTACCACTTTGCTGTTATATACCAATTGTCCACCCACATCAGCACCATTGCTAACTCCATTACCAAGCACACCACATTCACCGTTTGTATCATTTACAGTTCCACCAGGTGCTTCACATTTCCCATTACCCACTATCTACACATCATTCACATCAACAAAGTCATCGTCACCCAAGTCCATCGCGCTACATCCCCCGGTCAGTTGTGTCCTCTCATATGGCATCACTTTTAATCCACCTGGGTTGACCTTTTTAATCATGCCATAATCATTCAATTAAACACATATGCGTTCATCAACATTTGTATTCACTTATAGTTCATGCATTAAGATATTAAGACTTAAATGGGGAAGGGTTACCGGAAATGCATCACCATTCGACAACGTCACAGTACGCATCTTCGTCAACAAAGCACTAACATTCCATTTCAAGAATCTAGGGAACACGTCGGGGTTAGCAACATCCACTAACGTCATTTGCTCATACAGGAACTACAAATCAAACATAACAAGTTCAATAAATGCTTAGAACACTACAACCAAACACAAAGTCGACAAACAATAACATAAATCTCAACGTCATACATATCAGTAGTACAACGACGCATCCAGTTACTTTTTCATGTGTACGATGGAACTCTTTAATTGACCCCATCAGTGCGCTCCATATCACAACAGTCCAATTGTATAGTTTCATAGAACTCAATTTGTCTATCAGGCAAATAAACATCTAGCTCACAGATTCGCCCGACGTAGAAAAGAAAAGTTTGACACATACGTACAATCACGGCATCTTCAACATCCTGGGGGGAAGTGCCATGAACTGCGTCAAGGAACAGTATTTTCATGAGCTTCGAACTAATGCAGCTAGATCCACACGTCCGCTGAATGAAGTCGGAAAGCGGTTGGGGCCCGGAGGCCATCACTAATTGCTAATCACCACATTGTAGCCCAAATATCAATCTGATGTCACTGTCCCTGTAACAAGCCCGCGGGAGGGACCTCGCTACAATTCGGACTCCCTTTTGTTTGTTGCGGTTCTTAATCTGAACCAAAGAGTCCAAATCCGGCAAATCATTTTGAAGAAAAACAGATTTTGAAAAGAAGTGCCAAACATGGACTGCTTTGCCAGATTACAGAGTCGCCACCTGAATGTTTTAAAACGGGAAATTTAGGAAACCCTGACTCGGTGCCAAAGGCCACGTGTCCGTCATCACCAAAGTGGTCTTGGCTCGGGAGCTTGGGTACGATTGGAGAAGGTCAGCTATGAGCACCCCCTTTCGCCCGGTCCAAAGACCGGCCTATACTAACCGTGATATCTGATTTTGAAAACATTACATGCTCTTATTCCAATTATTAACCTAGAATTACTATGTCATGCGCACAGCAAATAAGTATAGACTAGATTGCCTAATTTGGAAACAAACATTGCATATCCGTTTGTTTTGAGAATGCTTTTGAAATTGCTACTCACGAGTAGGCTAAAACACGGATTTCAATGAGTTTTCCAACTCAAGCAACCCAACCTCTACCCACAGGCATTCAAACAGTTTATCACATAAGCATCTAGCCACATGGTAAGCATGCTGTCATGGCAACATTCACACGCATGCGATATGCTAAAGTGTAAATACTTACATCGTACTCCGTGCTAAAACAAGAAACTAGTTAGCAAACATGCATGACCTAGTTCATGTTAGAGTGACTAATGCAACACAGGCAAGGATACAATTTAGAGTAGACTCGGCTAGCCCTAAACATGGCATGTGAAATGCACTTTATTCGATGTACGTATTCAATTTGGAATTGAAAATACAATGCAGTTTGTATGATGTACCAAGCCCGATGCATGTCAACAAATGCATGGATGCACGCATGCATTGCATAAGGTATGCTAAAATAAATGTGCCCTAATCTACCATCATAGGCAGGTAAATAAAAGGGAAGAAAGAAATGGGGGTTGGAAGACATACACCGCACTCACCCACACTTATTACAGACTTGCCCTCACTCGGAGGGACCAAAAGAATAATACAGGTAATTAACTACGCAATCTAATTAAATATTACAAACCCATTTAAATGAATTAACTAATTCGATTAAAACAATAAATCGCCTCGGGAAGAGGGCCAGATGCATCGCACGCTCGGGACTTGCTCGGAATTGCACTGCCATGCCTAGCTTGCTTCTGTTTTCCCTGCTTTGCATCTCAGAAGACTGTCACAGCCCTAGGAATACTTCCTTAGGTACTGGAGATCACTACCGGCTGCTCAAAACTTCCACCGGCAGTGAATTGAGATCATCGGCACTGAATTGATCCGTCGACTGCAAATTGACTGCCGGTCGGCACTAAATACTGCCGGCCGGCACTGAATGCCTGCAGAACCTGCAACTCACAGCAGCAGAGGGAAAATACTGGCATGGCAATGCAATTCAAAGCATATATGCACTAAACACACTCCTTATCATACTGATGGCTCAAAGGAGCATGTGCCTCGATTCTCGGACCACCAATCACGCATTTCCATGCATGATGGCCCAAAGAACCAAGTGTGCAACTTTAATTTCAAATGCATGCAAACCAATCAAACAAAGCGAGGCCCAATTCCCATCACCAAGTCAAGGAACAAGGCATGCATGTCCATGTGTGCAATCCTAAGCATGTCAACTAGGGATGCAACATGAGCATATAGACAAACAATGCGAGCATACAAGCAAACATGAGGTAGCATACAAGCAAGTGAATAATGGTCTTACCCATGACCTAGGCAACTCCAAGTAGGCCTAAAATCAGTAGCCATATGCTAAGACATGAGGGCCAAACACGTATACACACATGCACATGTTAAAGCACCAACACTTAAGCATAATAAAGCAACTCTTAAACACATTTAAGAGGCACAAATATGGACCATTAGCATGCAATTTAGGCTCTGAAATAATGCTATAAAATGATGCCAAATCATGTTTAAACAAGACAAGCAAAACATGCGCACATAGGTTCAACACTTCAAAGCAAGTCGATAAGGCTTGGAACTACACTTATGCAAAACAAATATGGCATGCGTTGAACAACCCAAAACAGATTTTTATCATGTAAAACTAAGCCCAAAGGACCACTTAGATGGCATCTAAATGGCTCAACTAGGAAGGCATGCACAAATGCTAAGACATGAGGCATAAGGCACAAGCTTCCGAAGCATCAAAGAGGCATGCAAGGCAATCAAACAAGCATGCTAAATGGACTGAAATGACATGCCAAATGGTTCCAAACCATTGAAAATAAAGCAAGCAAGGCATGCTACACACTTGTATCCTTAAGGCCAACAAGCCAAACATAAAGAGGACCCAAGATGCAAGCCATGGTCGATCAAAATAAGTATGGACAGACCTAAAGCATGGCAAAATAAGCATACAAGCTTCATGGATCTAAGCCTAAAGCATGCTCAAACTAGGGCTAACAACCTAGAGCAAGTTAAGGCAATACAAGGCATTACAAAGCATCTATGCAAAACATGCAAGGAGTACTAAAACAAACACTTATCAATGTCATATTAGGGCATAATAAACATAAAATGCAGCCAAGACATGCTCTTCAAACATTCAAAACTATGCTCCTTTAAGAGACCAAAACTTGCCCTTTTCAAGGACATCAAGGAGAGGGGGTGGCCTTCTCCTTCTTAGGACTTTAAGGCATCATCTATACCACTGAAATCCCTCAAGATTTCAGTGGTGAAGAGACCCAAACACCAAAATCCCGGAGCTCAACAAAATAACACAAAAATGAGGCCTTTCAAAGCCTAAGAGGGGCCAAACTTCCCCAAAGCACAAAGTACCCTTAATAAACTATCAAGAGGACTAAAAAACAGAACTTTTATGTGTTGATCACCAAGCACAAAAACAATCCTAAACTTGGTAAAAACAAGGTGCAAGAAAGGGGTAAAAATGACTAGTTTCTTACCCTTGGAGCTTTTCTTCAACAATGGTGACCTTGATGTCTCCTTAAGCCTCAAACCAGTCAAGAACACCAAGAATAGGCTCTTAGAACTTCAGCTCCAAGAGGAAGGTGAAACACTAGGTGCTTGTGTGCAATAGTATGAACTAAAGCACCTAGTGTACAAAATGATCAAGGAAAAAGAGAGATAGGATAGATATAGGATTTCTAACCTAAAACCAGAGCTTCTTCTCTGTATTTTCTTTCTAACCCTCCAATTTTTTCTAACCTTTGAGCCAAGAGAAGAGAGCCTTCTCTTATAGACAACAAAGCTTACAAGCTAAGTCAATCAAAGGCTCATCCCTCCATACACGTGTATGGAGGGAAAACAAGTGCTACAAAGCTGTCTGAAAATATCTCCAAAAACAACTGTAAAGTGATCGGCAGGGCAAAATGGTCATTTTTCCAAAAAGAGTGCCGACCGGCACAAAATAGTGCCGATCGGCACAATATAGTGCCGATGGCAACATCAACCAGCCGGTGGCCTCTAGCCATTGCCGGTGGTGTGTGGGGATGCCTTAGAAGGCATTCCCTGCCCCTCCAAGGCAACGCACAAGTGTTTGGTGCAAAACCAGACACAAAACAGTCGAGTTCGGAGATCCTGAGGCAAGGCGCGTAGCCGAGAACTCCGGGAACTCCAAACAAACACAAACATGGGTAATCACCGAGTGTTCAAGCGGTGACGTCCAAGTCTTGAGGACGGTCAAAAATAGGGTGTCTACAGTCCCTCAGTGTCACCATGCCATTTCCAATCCAAAACGACCCACTTCTCGGCACGTACGTTTCAATTAGCTTGAATACTAAGTCATCACATTTTCTGAAATCTTGTTGCTTTAGATCATGTTCCAAAATGGCTTCAACAATAGCCAGAATGGTGTCTTCTTCATATGGATACAGTGTGCCTTTGTCAAACCTTATGTGGACACAATCTTCACAATTCCTGCAATGTTTGATAGATAATTTAATTGCATTTTTCGACCTTTCGGACTTCGCAGCACACTTTTAAGGGGTTTTACTTGTTTGAACCATATTCGTCCTTGGATCCTTGGCCCAATTTTCTTTGATCTTGTCCATGGGCTCGACATCCTCACACCTTCTACAGTACAAAAAACAGACAACCATCATATTCCAACCTAAAACTGCGTAAAAACAACAATCTCGAACAATCATCAAAATAACGTACATACACAACACCCTACGAATGTCATACATCCAATTACTTGCAAAATATTATGCATATGTCACCTAATGAATATTATGCATATAACACACTCATGTACCACACAAACATTACAACTAAAAATGCCCCTCGACCACAACACATTCACCTCACACCCACACCATGTCCAATATTCACAGAGCTCGTTAGGATAATACTAACAAACATAACACACCAACCACCATTATTCCCCTACACCCCGAACCATGTAACAATACAAGAGATACGTTATACCCAACATATAACCACCACACCAGGCCCATAGCCAAACAAGCATAAAAAATAAAAAATAAAAATTAAAAAATAAAAAAACTAGCCCAAAAACCCCTGTTGAACATAACAGTCCAACGTATACAATCATAAGTCCACAAGCACACTGTAGAACCAACCAAACCAACAAAACAATCACCCCAAATTAACAGTCAAAGCTTTCCTCTACGCCAATGTTTCCAATACCACCAATCATTCACCCCCCATACATACCGTAATGTTGGGCACAACCGCACAACGGGCATACATTGTCAAACCACATTCGAACATCGCCCCAACAGTATCCCGAAAACAGACTCAAAAATAAACATAACATCCCAAGTATGGTTGTGTACACTGATTTTACAAAACTAATTTCAGAACACTGATTTTACAAAACACATTATCAAACTGCATGCCAACATCGCACCAATAGTACTCCCAAAACAAAAACGAACAAGATATGACATCACAACACACACTAACACAACACTGATTTCACAAAACGCTTTCAGATATGAAAAAACTTACTGTTTCGTGGAGTCGTCATCGATTGTGGGATCCTTACAAGCACAATGTAGTGTATAACAATTGTTGCAACCACAGCGTCCACACTTAAATACTGGTAAATATCTAAACTTATAAACCTAACCAAAGAAAACAAATCTACCCATAACAATTTTGGGGTTTGTTTTGTATTTCGGATTTGGTGGGATTTAGGGTATTTACTGATGTAAATCACTCAATTGAAAACGGTTCAACCCAATATTTACTTTGTCAAATGTGGGATTTGATTATGCCAAATGCATGATCCACATCGATTACAATGTAAACCTCCAGTTTTGGAAACAACAATCTTACATATCTACGACCAAACAAATAGCGTCACAATGGCGTCACAATTCTATTGCCAAACCCTACACTACTCTTACCACACCATGCTACCCACCAAAATCCTTAGTCGCGGTGGGTCATACTTCAGAATCAAGGCCTCAAATGTCAAACACTATTCATAATGTGGGGCTTGAGAGAATGGCCTTGCAATATGAGATGGGCCATGAAAATGTGGTTCAGCAAGTTGACATGGGCCATCAAATAGTGGTTCAGCAAATTGATGTGGTCCATCAAAGTGTGGTTATGCAAAATGATGTGTGATGTCCAAATGTGGGCTTTCAAAATGGTGTGGGCCACCAACGTTTGGGTCATAAAAAATGTGAATCCCCCCCAACATACACTACTAAACCCATAAAGCTTTGTAGTAAGTTTTTTCCAAACGTTACATACACCCACATCATTCAAACATAATATCACAAACCAAAAATAGTACATAGATGGGCAAAACTATCCACTTTCAATTAATGGGACCTTTAGGCGTACAAAATTAAATATGAGACTGATTAGATTACAATTCCACATTTTAGGATTTATGGGTCAATTCCCCTTCTTTCTTTGTATTTAGAAATATGGAAATTGACAAATAAATTCTATATTTTGGATTTATAATTTATATGATCTCATTTTATTTTTTTTTTTTGATTCATTTAATCTTTTTGGATGTGTAATGACTTATTTGTCTATCACATTGGAGTGTTACATTTGAAAAAAATACACTAAAATTTTTTTTAGTGTCACATCATATCCGTCACGTTGGAGTGTCACATTTGAAAAAAGTATACTAAAGAGTTTTTAATTTTTTTAAAGTGTCACATCATACCTACTACATTGGAGTGTCACATGTCGTATTTTAGAATAGTACACTAAAGAGTTTTTAATTTTTTTTAGTGTCACATCATACCCGCTACGTTGAAGTGTTACATGTTACGTTTCGAAAAAATACACTAAAGAATTTTTAATTTATTAGAGTGCCACATCATACCTGTCACGTTGGAGTATCACATGTCACGTTTTGAAAAAGTACACTAAAGAATTTTTACTTTTTTTATAGTGTCACATCATACTCGTCACGTTGTCATGTTTGAGAAAGGTAAATTAAAAAGTTATTATTTTTTTTGAAGTATCATGTCATACTCGTCACGTTGTTACATTTGAGAAAAGTACACTATAGAGTTATTAATTTTTTGGAGTAAAAGTTTTGGAATGCCACATCATACCCATTACGTTGTCACATTTAGAAAAAGTACACTAAGGAGTTTTTAATTTTTTTGGAGCGTTGCATCGTTGGAGTGTCACATTAATATCTGCCACATTGAAATATCACATCATACATGTCACATTAATAAAATGGTATAGCTGTTGACCAAAACACTATCAAAATCAAAAATAAGATCACACGAGAAGAAACTCTCTACTAATATGATTTAATAGATCAATAGAAAAAATTTAGGACGAATTGGAATATTTGTTTGTGAAATGAGATTTATTAGTAAATAATAATAATAATAATAATAATAATAATAAAATTATTTAAAATTTAAATTTATAGTATAGCTTTTACTTGACGTGTTGAAAATTGTACTCAAAATTAAATTGATTAACATATTTTAAATTTTGAATGTTTTTCTAAGTAAACGTGATCGTCACGAGTAGAGAGTATATTGAATGAAAAAAAAATAAAAAAAACAAACATGTCGGATATAAAAATATAAAAACAAAAACAAAACAAAAATGGGCTCATCTCCTTTTCTGTTGGGATAGAAGACTTCTATGATTACTTTTTAGTAACTTTTGTGTCATTTGATTTATATGGGCTACAACAACATGATCATTTATTTTTAAAATTTTTATTTTAATAAAAAATAAATAATAAGTATAATTTTAAAAATAAATGGTTATTTTTTTAAGGTTAATGTAACAAAAATATAATTATAATTATTAATTTAATTTAATTTTTTTTAAATTTAAAAATAATGACTGGGACCACAGGAGCCCCAATAGTATGCGCAAAGAAGCTGGACCATAAAAATGTATTTAGTTATTGCATGAGTTATTTGATAGTTAATGCTTAAGTTGCTAGGAGTTTATAAAAATAAAATAAGAATTTTTTTTTTTTAAATTCTTACCAATTTATTTGATTTGTTTGTTATTTGTTTTATTTTGTAGCTAACTTTCTGTATAAGTTTACCTAAGCACGAAAGGAGGATACAAATGAAGAAAATAAATTGGAATACATATATTAGACTACTTATTTGTGATTTGAACAAGATTACCTTTGTATGAAACAAGGAATAAGATTGAACTTTCAGTGTTTTTTTTGGACATATCTGTGAATTGAAATATTCACTTTAATGTTGAGTTTTATTTCGGATTTATTCCGTTTGTTATTTTGAAAGTTTGGTAACAATTTCAATTTAATTTGATTAATTAAATTTGGGAAAAGATGTATTGGAATTTGTGTTTTGAGAATTTCAGAAGATTCATCTTGTCGAGAGTTTTCTAACAATATAAAGAACATTTCAAACGGAGTCCGGATGAACCCACACGGTTGTCGAAAAGTTTGGTGGTTTCTGTTATCAAATGATGACATCATCATGATTCAGAGATGATGTCAGTGCCTTGTAGTAGCCTAGTCAGCAGCCATGTCAGTGACATGTGACAAACCAATCAACGACACATTAGCAAGATTGCCGTGTCATTAGAATTTTTTAAAAATTGCATTTTGACCCTTGGAGTTTATGGTATTTTCAATTTAGCCCTTGGAAGTTTCTGAAGTTACATTTTGACCACTAAACAAAGCAGAACAGTGTGTTCTTGGCTAGATAGACCATTCCAAATGCAACCGTGAATTCCAATTTTGCAGATTTGGACAATTTATAATTGTAACAGTTGTATTTCAATTTGTAGTAGTTTTAATTTCTAGTTTGTAATAGTTTCACAATAGTAAAAAGAAAGGGGAAAATAAAGAAATTATAAATCTTCGGGTTTAAAGAAAGTCCTTGGGATTAATTGTATTATTCCCAAAGTGTTTGATTTTCTGTAATAGAAATCAAAGTTTAGCCTTGGCTAAAGAGTATTTATGATTTGTTCAGAAATGGCAACTAAGATAGATTTTGGTTTCAAACCTTTGTGGTTAGAAGAAGTCTTTGGATTTAGCCTTTTTATTCTCGAAGTGGTAAGAAATCAAGTTTGGAGAAAGTCTTTGGTTATAATATGATTATTTCCAAAGTGTTTTGTTTTGGGGGAAAAAAAATTGGCATTAGCTAAAATATTTCTGATTTTTATTCAAAAATAATTGGTTTAGTTCCAAGAATACCGGTTAACTTTTATGAGTGGTATAATTCTGATAACAATTTTTAATTGCTTATAAGTTTTGTAAACTTGGTTTGTTTTAACCTAATTTATCCCTCGAAAAAATTAATTCTAAATTTATTTCTCAAGGACTTGGAGTCAACATGCTCTTGAAATTTTTATCTAAGGTTAACTAGGTCTTAAGTGGGACCGATGTGACCCCCCAGTCTTTCTAGAAACTTTGCTGACCATGTTCGATTCTAAGGTAAGTGGTGAGATCAGTTTTGAATTAAATTTCAAACTTTGAGATTTTCTAGTGTTAAGTTTAGTTTCTAGAAAAACAAAATATTGAAATTCTGTTGTGATTTTTCAAAAATGGTTTCAAGAGGTGACAATATAAAATGTTTTTCTACCTGACAACTTTAAGCCTTGCGAGGTTCTTAAAGGAAGATCTAGAGAGACCAAGTGTGATTAGAGAAAATTATAAGCTTGCATGATAATATCTCTTAATGAATCAGAGGCAATTAGTATGTTATTTTTGTATCAATTACAACACGTATGATTGCTATGTGATTTTGCTTAAAAGCAAAGATGAGACAACTCGTTAAGATGGGTGAATATATTTTTTGAATTTTTAAATTCTAAATATATTCTTAAATTTGGTGGCTCCTAGTGAGTATAAGATCACTAATCACTGAGATAGAAAACTGGTGATTCTTAGGAGGTGTTAGCTCACTGGCTACACAGTTATGAGATTGTAGTTCCTAGTAGTAAATAAATTACTGATCATATGTTAATACATAATGGTTCCTAATAGTAAAAGAGTATACTAATCATATGTTAAGACATGATGATTCCTAGTAATGAAATGGTCTACTGATCCTTTGTCAAGACATTGTGATTCCTAGTAGTGGAAGTGACTACTGATCACATGTCAAAACATTGTGATTCCTACTAGTGGAAAGTCTACTGACCACATGATAAGAAACTAGTTATCCCTAGTGATAAGACTACTGACCATGTTATGAAGTTCCGAATAGTAAACTATTGATCACTAGGTTTGTGATTCCTAATAGTAAGGCTATTGGCTTCAGGGTGATAGGTTGGATCAAACATGTTTTGGTGCCTTGAATTTGGAAAAGACCTAATTCGGTTGATGATAGTCTGAGAATGTATTTTCTGTGATATGATTTTGAGAGTTTCATAGTCATTGTGACACAAGGAATTGGTTAAAGAGCCTGTATAAATTTTTGAAAAATGCCGGAAGCTTTCGTATAAATTTTACAAATGTAGGGGAGTCATGCAAAAGATGGTAATACCTAAACCCAAGAGGGTTAGGATAGGCCTAAAAATCCGTTAATTTTTTGCTCAACGGTTATGCACTAAGGCAGTAGTGCATATTGGTTTCCTTGTGGACGAATCTGATATTCAGATTTACATAGGAATATGATCATGGAATTGAGGAAGCAGTTTTTCATGAGGAAAGAGATGAGCCTAGAAGTTGTTAACAGGCTAGGACTTTAAAGTTCTTCTGTCTAATCTTCTTAAACCTATATGGTGGCTAGTGAGGCTGAAAGCTTCCTCGAAGTTGTGATTTCTCTTGAAACTAGTTATTAAATTAACATGATCTTGCATAGGTAGTAAACCTTAGGATGCAAGTGAATAAAAGCCGATGAGACATGTTTGTTATTAAAGAATACCGGTGAAGAGAAAGCCTAGATTACTTTGATACGTGATCATTAGTTATGGTGAGTGTGATCGCAATTGTATGAAGTCAGGTGATACATCAAAATAGATGTTCAGATAGCTTTCCTATATGAAGATTTAGTTGAATAAATCTTTATGGAACAACCCGAAGGGTTTTTCGGTTCTAGGATGAGGAAATACTGTAAGCTTGAGAATCATTTTATGATTTGAAATAAGCACAAAAACAATGGCATGAGAAATTTGACTGCACTATGTTGTCAAGTAGGTATTGACTAAATGTGTTTATGTGAAAAACATTGACAATAGTATGTGTCTTGTTGTGTCTGTGTGTAGGTAACATACTTATTGTTGGTAGTTATGAGAAGATATTTAATACTACTGAGTAGATGTTGTATTTTAAGTTTGATATGGAAGGTATGGGCCTTGTAGATGTGATTCTGGATATTAAGATTACTAGAACATTTAGTAGCATTGTACTTTCTTAGTCTCATTATATTGATAAGATACTTGAAAAATTTAGTACATTAGATACAAGTGTGTCGAGGACATTAGTAGACTTGAGTCTACATTTGACCGAGAATAATGGTGATGGTGAAAGTGTATTTCAACTATAATATTCTCGAGTCATTAGAAGTTTAAAGTATCTAATGAGTTGTACAAGGCCATGTATAGCCTACTTAGTTAGCAGGCTTAGTAGATACACAAGTAATATCCTAATGCTACTCATTGGAAGGACATTATGTGGGTGTTGGATTATTTACACTATGCCTGAGATTATAAGTTGCATAACACTTGATATATAGTTGTACTAGAAGGGTACAAAGGCGCCTATTGAATATTTGATATAAAACTTACAAATCCATTAGTGGATATGTTTTCTCTAATTGGAGCTGTAACCATGTCTTGGAGATCTTCTAAGCAGATGTGTATTACGAGATCAATGATGGAATCGAAATTCAATGATTTAGATAAAGTTATTGAAGTAGCGGAATGGCTTTGCCATTTTCTTGTTGATCAAAACTTGTGCTAACAATTTTGTGTACTTTGTGACAACCAATCAAGTATTAGTAGGGCACATATGGAAGGTCTAGACATTTTCGTCGAAGATATAATTTCATACAACGACTACTCTCATGTGTTGTCACTACATACTGTATAAAGTCTAAAGACAATATTGAGGATCGTATGTTGTCACTACAGACTATATAAAGTCTAAAGACAATATTGTGGATCTGCTAACCAAAGGGTTAAATTGAGAGTTAGTAAGAAGTCCTCAAGAGGAATGGGGTTAAGGGTTTTTAGCGAGTGTTATAACAACGAAAAACCCAACCTAGCTGACTAGAGATCGCAAGATCTAGGTTCAAAAGGACAACCTAATTGCGTGAAACAGATGAGTCACTGAAAAGGTAAATCTTCTTGCCCATTCCTTTATATAGTGACACCCTATAAGGTGGAAGGTCAAGTTGATGGTTTAATGACCTAAGTGTTATGAATAGTCAACCGTGGTATAGCGAGATACCTTATATAGGTCACCTATGTGAGTGCGAAGTAGGGCCGCTTCTTTAAGAATTGACAAGGTCAAATTCTTTAAAAATACTCTCTAAACCATGCTAGTGTTCCAAGGCCAAACCGGACACACTAGTAAGAACAAGAACAATGGTTGGAGTAACTCCTATGTGAGGTCTATTGTCTCGGTATACACAAACGGCAGAACAATTCAAGACATCACGTTCACTAGGCCAGCTAGTAAATCCAATAGGCTTTCACTACAAAAGATTCAAGGCCAACAACAACCTTTTCTTATGTAGGGTTATTTTGTGTGCTATCTCTAAGTCTTTGTTGTTATGCATTGTCCGTTTTTCTTTATTCGACTAATTTTATTCATGTGGGGATTGTTGGAAAATAATAGTTTTTTGGCAACTTTTAATTCGAAATTAAAGTGGGGTCTAACTGCCGATTGAGGTGGGTTTAAGTGGTTTTGTATTCTCTTAAATGAGAAGGTTGCAATACAAAAATAATGAGCCAAAACCATTAAGTTTTGAATGAGAATTTTCTCATAAAGTAGGCATCAATAGAAGTTGGGCTTAGACCTAGGCTTGGACTTTGACTTAGACTTGGACTAGTCTTGTTCTAGACTAGCCTAGGCTTATATATGTGCATGTGTTGGACTTAGTCTTGGGCATACGCTAGTTTGTGCTATGCTGGGCTAGGTTTGTCTTGTACATATATTTTAGACTACCCATATCCATTTTGCAACCCATTTAGTTGGATTATCTAAATAGTATTATATATATATATATATAATGTAAGGGAGGTTTTCAATTTGATGATAGAGTTGATGATTATATTATGCACATAGGAGTTTTTTACTTTTGTAACTTTAGCCCAAATGGCTAGAGTTGGTGGCCATTGATACTAAGTTTTACGATAGCCGTCATGGCTAGGACCCCTTCCTTACAAGTATTAAAATGACCTTTTCTCTCCAACTTAGATAGATGAGATAGAAATTTTGATATGGAAAATTTGTGTAACACCCCCAAAAATAATTACAAGAATCCAACTCCAAACACCAATACAAAGTGATATTGATACAATAAGAAGCTTTCATTAATTAGAGTTAATATATATAAAAGATAACAATTACAAAGAGAAGTGAAAGCTACACAATTAATCACATGTCTTATTGGCTTACATCTTTCCGAGTCATTGCTTGGTTACAACAAAAATGAGTCATAAGCTCAATACACATAAAGCCCTAGGCTTTTACAAAAACTTAACTACAAAATAAACATCATTGAGCCCTCAGCTCCACAATCCCTCCCAAGCTAAGTCCTTGACGAAGACGTATCACCAACACCTGAAAATGATTTTTCCTAAATAGGGTGAGCCAAAGCCCAATGGAAACAATCTAACACAATATATGAATCTTAACAAAGATATAAGTATAATGTGCATATACAATGTCTGTGATAAAATTATTCATAGTTTACATGATCATAGTATGACAAGTTTTATATCTCATTTCATTGTTCATATCCATTTCGTTCAATCACCCAATACTGAGAATACAACTCATCAAGGTCTCAAATCAATACAGTTATCATACAAACACGTTCATTTTCCATTTTACGAAAATTTTGTCCGCGGGATTGGCACCTATGTTTACAAGCGGTTTTCAAGACTTTCACCATGGACACACAGGTCAACTTAATTCACTGGAGTCCATCCCCATTCTCCTCACAAAAATGGAGTATATCCCATTTCTCCTCCCAAACATCATACATATACAATGTATTAAAACACAGTCATGTTCAATGACAACCAATAAGAGATTAGTTTCAATTCATCTAATCCTCATACAATTTTTATAACAATCATAGCTATTCTCCACCGATAACCCAAGGCAGATATTTCTAAATAGATATACAATCTCCAAGACAAATAAACTATCCAAATTTCCATAAGTGAGAGACAATACACATCTAACTCCACTATTTATATAAACATTCAACTAATTTCATATTTCCAATATCCAATTCATTATTTATACAAAATAATTATTTTAAACATTTTAGGGCAAAACTCCATTCTCCCCCAAATCCAACCCATGTGTCAAAATCAACAAATTCAACATAACACATCCTCATATCTATACCCATAACCATTTTAAATACCTTCATGTGAAAACCCCTCTTTTGATTTTAAACCAAAACCCAACCAAATCTTGTTCGGACCAAAATGGAGCTCTTGAGACGTTCTACATTTTTAACACAGAGAGTAGGGTGGAGAAACCACTAAATCTAGGTAAAAAAGTAGAAAGAGTGTGAGTTTTAGAGACAGGAGCTCTAGATCTACGGTTTTGAGAGAGAAAGTTATGAAAAAGTGATGTAAAAAGTGATCTTCTCGGACTGACATACGCACAGTTTGCTCGAGTGTAAGAAGTGATGCTTGAGTGTCAAACACAATAGGTTGTTTCGCTTGAATGTAAGAAACAACGCTCGAACGTAGAATGCACGCTCCCAATAGTTTTACAGACAACAGACCAATGCTTGAGCGCAAGAAAGGTCGCTCGAGCACAAAAAGATCCGCTCTAGTGTAGAATACACTCTACCAATAGTTTTGCAAACTTGCAAAATACTGAGAGTTCACAAAGCCCGCTCAAGCGGAAGAGTAGAATTCTAGCCAACAAGAGTTTGGAAATCAAGCAACTAACCTACCCCAAACGCAACCACAACAATCCTTAAGCCAAATTTAAGAAGATACAAGGGAAGTAAGATATAAATAACAACATGGAACCAAGAAACCTGAGTCTATGATGCAAAATGGGTCGGGTAAAAACCGGAATCGCTATAAATTGTGATTTTCTTTAGATAAAAAGTTGGAGATGATTTTTTACACTAAAGAAAATTTTTCCTATTTTCTTTTGCTCGCCCATTCTTTGGTTTTTGTTAGAGAGAGTGCAGCCATTGTCAATTTCGCCAAAGCTATTCAGAAAGTACTTCTGCATCAGTTGGTTTCAACCGTCGTATGTTGGGAGATAGACGCCAGCAGACCTCCAACATCCATCGGGAGGCGGTGAATCTAAAAAACTATGGTATCACACAAACTTCGGTTTGCTTCTTTTTTTATCATTTGTTTTTAAATTTTTCAAAATTTTGTTTCTAAAGATGAGTTCTAATTTTTAGTTATCCATGTTAATAATTTAATTTGTTCCATTTGTAATGTAATCTAATTCATTTCTATATTTTTAGTTGTGTAATTTATTCTGTATTTCATTATTTAATATAAAGAAAAAATTTGTCATTTTTATTTAATTTATTTTATATACTTTTCTTGTATTATTATGGAAAATGCCAACGAGCTTGCTTGTTTTTGGTTTTCCAAAAACACTTTTTAGAAAATTTTATTTTTTTATTTTTCGTATTTTTTTTTTGTTTTTACTAATTTTTTTAATATTTTAAGCATTTTTTTTAAAAAAAATTTAGACACACCTAACATAAATACACATAAAAAGTATAATTTTTGTGAAAAAAATCTTTTAAAAATTCACAAAATACCAAAAATATAACCAAAAAAAGAAAAAGAAAAGAGAATTCAGTATATTTTCCGTATTTTTATGTATTTAATAATTTTTTAAAATATTTTTTCACAAATTTTTTACTTTTTAGATACATCTAAGTAATGTGCATCTAAAAAAGTTTTTTTAAAAAAAAATTACTTAAAATTTTAAAAATATTCATTAAAAACAAAAAAAAAAAAACACGAAAAATAAAAGCTTAATTTTTAAAAAATTTAATCCAAAAAACCCAAACCAAACAAATTGAACGGTTTTAACCTTAATAACAAATTCCCTATTGTGCTCTCTCTGATCTTTCTCTCCATTGCCTTGTACCAAGCTAACAGTAGGCAAAAAAAAAGTGGAAGAAAAGAATGCTTCTCCCAAAAGCTAATCACACAACAATCTAAAGCCACTCAATTGTATACAAAGCATCAAAGACTTAAAAGCCCAATTTACATAATAAAACCATAAAACGAACGGTTTTTTTTTTAAGGTCCCTGATATTATGATTTTATAGCATAAAGGACATTTTATATTTTCATAATGTCTAAGGTCCCTCAACATTGATCCAGAGAAATTCCAGCCCAGAGAAATTCCAGTCCAGAGAAATTTCAGCCTAGAGAAATTCTATTTAGAAAAATTCTGGGCTTCCAAAGATTTTTTCAGGGTTCAAGACTTTGAACATTCAAATTTCTCTGGATCCATGGACTAACATTAAAAAAAAAAAAAAAAAAAAAAAAAAAAAATTCAATCCATAAAAAACTCAATTCAATCAAAATCATTCAATCTAAATCAGAGATTTTCTCAGGTTCAAATCAGAAAACATTCAATCCAACTCTTGGAATTTCTCCGGTACAAACCAGAGAAATTCAATCAAAATCATAGAAAATTCAATCTAAATTAGAAAATTTCTCAGAGAATTTCTTAGGTTCAAATCAGAGAAAATTCAATCAAACTCTAAGAATTTCTCTGGTCCAAACCAGAGAAATTCAATCAAAATCATAGAATTTCTGTAGACTTCCCACTTAAAAATTCTCTTCAAATTTCTCTGGTTTGCAAATTTCTTTAATTTTCTCCGAGAGAAATTTCTAGAATTTCTCTGGACTCCAAACCAGAGAAAAACACCATATTCCAAACAAAGAAGAGAAACATAGTTGAAAAAAAAAAAAAAAAAACCAGAGGATTTCTTGAGCTTCTTCAGTATCTAACAATGGCTGAAAACTCTTCTTCTCTCAGGTACCTCTGCTGCCTCGCAATAAAATCCTCCACCGTCCTCCGGAACTCCTCTCCGCTCATCTTCTTGACACATCTACTCATCGCCGTCACACTCCTCTGCCTTACTCCACCGTATCGTTCTTCACCACCACTTTCTCTCTTCAAATTCTTACACTGACTCTCTTTCCTCCGATACTCGATCTTGACTCCATGATCAATCTGATTCTTCAAACTGTTCTCAACATACTCTTCGCAGAAATCGAAAATCGTTTTGCTATTTCTAGTACTGTATTTCAGAAACAGAGTGATGATGACTGCGTTTCCGATCCCGAACACGAACTAGGTACTAAACACGGCGATTGTTAGTCGCCGGAAGTAATCACCGGTGAGTTTGAGAGCGGATGAGTAGGAGAGAAATGACTGTTTATCCGATCATCTTCATTTTCTCTCTTTAGAAAGCTCTGGGTTTCTCTCTCTGTATGTATGTATGTATGTATGTATGTATGTACATGTCTGTGTGTAGTGAACTCTGTGTGTGTGCGTGTTTGATCATGGTGATGAGTGAGAGTAGACAAAAGGAAGAGGGCTGAATTTCTCTGTGATAGATGGGAGAGACCTTAGACATCAAAAAATAATATTGTGGATGTCTTCCATTAATAAAAATAGGAGAGAGACTTTAGACTAATTTTCCCTAAAACGAATCCATTAACACTGACCGAAGATAATGGGTTACAACTTACAACATGAGTACTTGGAGAAAACAGCAGAAACTCATCACCAGAATTGTTGTAAAACACACAATATGACACAAAAATTATACAAGTCCAAAGAAAAGGAGACAAGGCGTGTAAGGAGTTGTTTTTGTAGGGTAAATAGAATGTAATTTTAAAAAGAAAAATTACTAATAATTGGAAAGTTCACAAAATAATTACAAATAGACCAGGATAAAAACTAATTACAATTGAATGATGGAAAATAATTACAAAAATCTAGGAAGATTCTGTGAAATTATTAAAAGCTGTTTCCTTTCTCTCTCCTCTCTTCCAAAGTGCATTTGAAGGTTTTAACAATGCATAAAATTATCTGTCAAAATCAATCTCACTACAGTTTTACTGCAATAACAATGAAAGCATAGTAAGTAAGCAACATGAGGCTCAAATGCAAGTTAAAGAAGTTAGAAATAAGCAATTTTTTTTAAAATTTTTTTTTTTGTGTTTAATGTTTTTTTTTAAAAAATTATGTCAAAAAATTTCATTTTTCCGGTCCGTATGTGTGAATGAATCTAAAATGTAATTTTTTTTTTTTAAAGAAGTTCCAAAGTTTTTTTTTGAAGAAAAAAAAACAAAAAAAATCCACTATTTTTTTTCTCTTTTCTTGATCTTTTAGAAAATTTTAAATTTTTTAAAAAATTTCGGTTCATCTCGTTGAAATAAAATAATTTTTTTTAAAAAAAATTCATTAAAAACAAAAATAAATCAAACAAAAAAATACCAAAAAAATACCAAAAAAAAAAAAAAAAAAAAACAAACAAACCACAAACACCCACTACAGTAGTATCCACAACAGGTTATCAGAAATTTTTAAGAGAGAGTACGCATCGTATATATATATACACACACATACATACATAAATGTATAAGAGTTCAAGAAATTCAATTTGAGAGTTGAAGGAAAAGAATGGCAAACTGTAATTGATGAATCGAAGCTTTCATTCTCTGTGATTTGCAGAAGGTCTGTTCTGTCAGTCTTCATTTTGATTTAAATTAGATTTTCCTTGCCTTTTGCTTGTCGAGAAAGTAGCGAGAAAAGGAGAATGACAGATCCCTTGGCTCACGGTTAAAATCCTACAAATGGGGTCGTGTCATCTGATCGCTCTTCCCAGGGCAAAACAAGTGTGTACTAGGGCTAGGCATAGGGTCATCCGACCCGCCCAAACCGCCCTACCCAATCTGAACCGCACATGTATGGGCGGTTTCGCAAACACATTAGGGTAGGGTGTGGTTTGGATTTTATCTAATTTTCGGGTTGCGGCCAGGTTGCGAGTTTGACCTGCACCCGCCCAACCCGCTCGCATAATTTTTTTTTAATTTTTTAATTTTTTTTTAAAAAAATCTGACCATTCAAAAAAACCCCTTTTATTTTTATTTATTTTTTTGCATTTTGTATGAATGTAAGTTAATGAAGAATTACTTTTTTTTTTTTTTTTTTTGTATTTGGGTATTTGGGTTAGGAATGATGAATGTAGGATGAATGCAAGTTAATGATAAATGTAGATTTTGAATAATTTGTTTGGGTTACGAATTGAGATGAATGCAAGTTAATGATGAAGGTAAATTTTGAATGATTTGTTTAGGTTACGAATTAATTTTGTTGTGTTTTTTATTTTATAAGTTTTTTTATAAGTTTTAATTCATTAATTATTAATGTTAGAGTATTTTAAAAAATGGAAGGAAAAAGGTCTAAAAGAAATATTGATGAAAAATGGGGAAAAAAAAAGGGTTTAACAGAAAAAATTTGAAAAAAAGTTCAATCCGCAAACCGCTTGCAATCGCCCGTGCAACCGCGAACCCTATCCGCACAAACCGCAAACCGCATTGCGGGTGGTTGCGGGTTGACTTTTCCTCAAACCACATACGTGCGGGCGGGTCCAAACCGAACCGCAAACCGTCCCAAACCGAACTGCGGACACCCCTATGTGTACTCACATTTTGCAGCTACAAATGCATCCACAATCACGTGATAAGAATGATAGGTCTCATATCATTAAGTGTTTAATTAATAAAAAATTAACACTTGTCAGATTACATCATTATAAGTTGAATTATGAAATATTTATGAGACTCTCAAATATTTTTTATATACATATATCATTAGGCCTTGTTTAGCATAAGCTATTTTTGGCTAAATTAGTCATTAAACACAAAATAAACTAATTTAGTTAATAATACAGAATGTTAGATTCAAATTATAATTATTTTACTTTTGCTTTCACATTTATCAAATCCACTATAAAAAAAAAAAGATTAAAACATAACTTTTTTAAACAAGATAAAATAGTCAAAAAGAAAAAGAAAAAGAAAAAGAAAAAGGTTAAGCGGGTAAATTACACTGACCTCCCCTAAGGTTTACCTTAATTACAAGGACCTCCCCTATAGTTTAAAAAATAACACAACCCTTCCCTGCTTTTGAAAATAATACACAAGTTCTCCTTTCCCGTTAAAAGAGCATGAACGACGTCAAGTTCACAGCCAAAATGACCATAATACCCTTGATCCATTTTGTGAAAAGACACAAGTGACCGTTAATAGAAAAAACCCCTTCATTCATTCCATTTCCTAGGGTTCACGATCAGAAAATCGAACAGAGGAGAAGAGTAAGCAACGAAGGAATGAAGGAGAAAATGATGGCTTAGGGATTTTTTCAAAGATCTTCTCTGACTATCTTTCACAGTGCAAAGTGTTAAAGAGTTTAATTGGTTTGTTTTGTTATTTATGGCTTCCAAGTAAGTTCATTAACAAATATGTTCATGATCAAAATTTTTGGGAAAAAAAAAAAAGCAATACGTGGGTTTAGGGTTTACAAGTAAAGGATTTTTTAGAGTTTTGAGAGTTTTGTTAGTGTAATTTTGAACAAATTTTTATGGTTTCAGAGTTGTATTTTTTGGTATTTAGGGTTTTTCTAGTTTGTAATCAAATATTGTAATTTTTTTGGATTATTCAACATTATTAGTTACTAGATTTGGAGTATAAGAATATTTGTTAGATTTTATTGAATTATTATCGATTTAGAGTTTTTGTTCGGTATAAATAGATTTTGTTCAATGCAATGTTGTATTATTTGTTTAATGTTGTGAAAAATATATACAAAAATTGTATTTTTTTTGGATTAGTAAATATTATTACTTAATATTGTGTATTATTCATTATTATCAATTTGTCTATCTGGTTGAATCATGGTACCTTTTGAATTACTTGAATCTGTTTTGCTAAATTCATTGAATTGGTTCAATTTGTTTATCCGTTCAAATTAAATGTTTATCTGTTCACATTTGTTTATCTGTTCAAATTAAACGTTTATCTGTTTAAATTAGTTATATTAATCAAATATTGTAATGTTTTGGATTAGGATTTTTTTTATAGGTTTTGTTCATTATGTATTGATTTAGGGTTTTGTGATCTGTTTAATTACTATTTTAGCTATGGCTGCATTTTCTTCATTTGATTTAGTCATCCATTACAAGAGTAAAGTGGGCAGGGTTTACAATGTGGATCCTAATATGTATTGTCATGTTGATCTATTGAAGGATGTACATGATTCAGTTCTTAGTAACACAGGTATGATTGAGGCTCTTGCAAATCATTTGTACTGTGATATTCCTAGTACTGATAAGAGAAGAATGTTAGAAAATGATCTTGATGTACTAAGTATGTTTTACATGCAAAGTGTGAGTAGAACATTTAACTTATATGTAGATATTGTTCATTTTATTGGGTTTGAGGGTAGAGAAGTTAATGCTGGGGATGAAGATGCTGTAGAAATAGATCAATTAGTACAGGATGGTGATGGTGATGGTGATGGTGATGGTGATGTAGAAGGAGATGATGAGTACCATATGGACGATTTTGTTGGGTTTAGTGATGAAGACTTAGATTGGAATGAAAATGTAGACGCTGAAAATGAATCTGATAGCAAAAGTAGTGAATATGTCTTAAGTCAAGATGATAGCTTAGGTGAAGATGATGTTACCCTTCTTGATTATCAATCATGAGATGATGTAATGGTGTATGATGTTAGTACTGATGATGACTTGGATGATGAATCTATATGTAGACCTAAGAGGAGGGATTTCAAGGGAAAACAATTTCCTACTCCTTATGATGATAAAGAGCCATATTTGAATCCAAAAGAGGAAGTGGTATTGGAAAATGAGATGATTTTTGCAGATATAAACATCTTCAAAGCTACAGTGAAAGATTATACAGTGGAAACTGGTTTCAAGTTGTGAGGGACAAAAATGAGAAGTTTAGGGTAACTGCCCACTGTGCTGCTAAAGGATGTCCTTGGAGGATTCATGCATCTCCTCTGCCAAAAGGGATAACTTACAAGATAAAAAAACCAAGTTCCCCAACACACATGCAGGAGGTTGAACCAAAATACTGAGGCAACTTCAAATTGGATAGCAAAAAAATTGGCTAACAATTTTAAAGAAAATCCAGACATGGGGTTGGATACAATGCATGGCAAGTTTAATAAGATGTATGGGATTGATGCTTCAAAGATGCAGTTGTATAGAGCTAAAAAAAGATGCAGAGATGAGACGGAGGGTAATCATGGCAGCAAATATGTGCTACTACCAACATATGTTGCAGAGATTATGAAGACAAATCCTAGTAATTTTGTGAAGATCAATTATGATAACCCATCCAAGCCAATCTCAGAGGATGAACCCACACCAGATGAAGAGAGTACAATCATTTCTAACCCAGTGTTTAAAAGAATATTCATTTCATTTGAGGTAATGAAAATAGGGCTTGCTAATGGATGTAGACCCTTTATAAGGGTAGATGGTTGTCACTTGAAGGGTTCTTATGGTGGAGTGTTAATTTCAATGGTTGGTTTAGATGGAATAATGGGTTGTTTCCACTGGCAGTAGGAGTAGTGAAGTGTGAATGTAAGGAGAGTTGGACATTTTTCCTACAACACTTGAGAGCAATACTGAGTGATGCATTGCGCACTACGCCTTGGACCATCATGTCTAATGGACAAAATGGTCTTTACAAAATTGTGAGTGAAATCTTACCAGCGGCTAGCCATAGAAGATGTTGTATGCATTTGTTTAACAACTTCAGAGGTAAGTTACTGGAATGATCTTGAGGAAGAACTTTTGGAAGGCAACAAGGTCTTGGAATCAAAGGCATATAATGAGGCTATGCAGGCCATTCAAGGCGTAACGACCTTACCACGTATAATAATTAGCATTTAATTAATTAAGGAGATTTAAATCTTAATTGCCCATAAGTCTAATTTAATCTGGGATTTATAAAAATTATGAAGACTAATTCGTATATGATTCTATTGAGGATTTATTTTGGAATTAGAAATTAAAAGCCTAAAAGGCTCAAGAGATTATAATTAATGAATTGAATTATTTTATTTGAAGTATCGGCCCATATAAGAGTTCCATTAAATATTCGATTCAGTTTAGTAAAATTAAGATTTGATTAATTGGGTCCAAATTGGAATTAATTGAGCTAATATGATTATGAGGTTTAGTAATTGTAATTATTATGAATTAAATTTACCTATGAGGTGTTCGATTTGAATATGTAATTTATTGATGAAGATTTTGAGTTTGGTTTGAAATTGAAGACCCTGATGAGGTGAGAAACCAAACTTGATGAAGATAATAAGTTTAATTTGATATTTGGAGCCTTTTGAAAGTCTGACTACAAAATCTCATTCAGATTGGTAAAATTAAATATAATTAATTGGGCCTTAATTGAAGTCAAATTAGACTAATTAAATTATGTGGAATTTGTGATTAGTTTTGATTAATTAATTATGTGTTAATCAAGATTTATTAAGACTAAGTGTTGCTTAATTAAATTAATCCTAAACATAAATTGAATTATGAAAGAATCTAGAATTGAGAGTGTATGTGGGTGTGGATGTATTGAGCAATTCTATATGTGTGTGTGCATGTGAGTGTTGTGTTGAAGCTCATAGGAGTTGTGCACGTGTGTGTTGTGGTGTCATGAAGTTAGTGTGTGTGAGAGTGTCTGTCATTTAAGAGTGCATTGTGCTGAGAGTATTGACATCTTGGGAGCTCATTCATTACCTCATTCGGCTGGAGTAAACCGAGAGAAAGAGAGAGTGAGGGACCATCTCATTTTTGCTATGAGGTTGAGGAGCTCACCAATTCACTCCAAGGAGAAGGAGGAAAGAAAGCTTAAGGAAAAATAAAAGATTGAGAGAGAACTAAAAAATTCAACAAGTCGAGGTACATTTCTTGTTTAATTCTTCTAAATAATTCACCTAATACTTGAAATCAAAAAGGATTTAGGTTCAATTTCATGTAATTTAAAAGAAATTGGCAAGAAGATGAAGAAATGGATCTAGGTTCATGGTTATGGAATAAATTTAGGAATTAATTATTTTGGGTTTGATTTTGGAATATCATGCATGAATTTGAGTGTAATTTCTACATGCATGGATAAATTCTCAAGTCTTAATACTCTAATTGTACATGCATCATAGATGTTTAAAAGATTTGAAGGATTAATTCCATGTTTTGGTATAAGAAGAGCAAGTTTTGGGAAATTATGAATTCATGAACATTTTGAGCTTAATCTTGAATTAAAGGAATTTCGGTGCAAATAATTTGATTTTGATCCTAACTTGACACATGCAAATATTTTTCTAAGAGTTTTATAACTTTAATTTCATATTTTGAAGGAAGATAGAAAAGAGTTTGAAGTCAATTTTATGTAATTTAAAAAGAAATTGGCAAGAAAATGAAGAATTAGAGCTAAGTTCAAATTTATGAAAGCTAATTTAGAAATTAATTAATTTGGGTTTAACTTTGAAAGTTATAGTTAAATTAAGCTTCATAAATTATATGCAATTTCATTGCACATTTAATTTTTTTTTAAAAAACAAAAAAAGAATTTTAGAAACCATGAGTTCATGGGTTTTGATTTTGAAATTAAGTAAGATTTTGATTTAAATAAATTAATTAGTAATTATGTTTCATGATTTTGAGTTTGGATTTTTAATGGATGGATGTATGAAAGATTTTGTATTGGATTATATTTCCAAAAAATTCATGAGTTTCATGTTTAATTTCTTACTTGGTTTTTAAAGGAAAAGAAGTTTGAAAACATTTGCATGCATGGAGTTTGATTTAAGTTTTGACAACTTGATGAGATTTTCAGCAAATGATTTATAAATAAATAACTTTTGTTCAAGATATGTATGAATTTAAAGATTGAAAAATGCATTTGGAAATCATTTTGAGAAATTCAGAATTTTGGAATTTTACAGACCTCTTGAGCGGACTAATTATTGCTCGAGTGCACATTGAAGGTTTCCAGTACTTTTGCAGTCTTTACAGACTGCTCTAGCGACAAGAAGTTCACTCGAGCGAACAGCTATTATTCAATGTATTTTGGAAAAGAAAGCGGGATGTGTCAAACCGATTGGGCCACTATGCAAACCAACAATCAACATAATTTAGTTGGTTAAAGAATAAGTCATTGATTTAATAATAATTGATTAAAATGCCAAGTAAGAAATCGGTCTATTGAAAAAGGACTTAGTAATAAAAGACTATGTGAAATAAAAACCGATTCATTTGAATAAGAAAGAATAAGCGTAGTAGAACTTCAGACTACTTAGATAGAAAAAGACAAGAAAAGTCAAGTTTGATCAAGGAATTGATATTGTGTTTCAATGTGTGCGCTATTGTCTGTCTGATTTTTCTGATCTACCCAATCTATCCAATCTGCTTCTACAACTATCTGTGAGTAATAACTTAGTAAAGCCATGTTCAAATTTATTTATTTTCTATATGATGAAATAAGATTTTCTTTTTGAAATGTTATGTTTTGTACAATGAATGATTGTCTAATTTCTGAAATGTATTCGTGGCATCCTTAGCATATCTGTTAGCTGTTACCCGATATCGAAGGTTCCATTATGGAACTTAGTATGTCTGTTATCTGTTACCCGTACCAGAGGCTCCGTCATGGGGCTCAACATATCTGTCATTTGTTACTTGGTATCGGAGGTTCCATTATGGAACTTAGTATGTCTGTAATCTAAGACCCGTACCAAAGGCTCTATCATGGGGCTTCAGCTTATTTGTCATCTTTTACCCAGGTCCAGAGGTTCCTTTATAAAACTAGGTTACTTATAACCACCATCTGTTTTGTTAGTGCTAATGGATGTACCACGTATGATTAAGCATGAATTCTGATTTCTGTATATGATCTGAATATGAACATGTATATGTATATGAATATGTTTCTGATTTGAAATCTAATATGCATAAGACTCTGTTTCTAATATAAACTATGATTTCTAACTTTGTGATGGAAATTATTCATTAAAATTTACTGGGCTCCAGCTCACTGTATTATTTATGTATGTAGGTTATCAGGCACATGACCAGGCCTAGAGCTTCTGCCTGCATTTTGTTTTGTCAACCAACCTATGTGTCTCCTATGGAGGTTCCAGATATGTCAAGTGGTTTTGGCTATGTGATTAAAGTTTAAGTTTTGTTTTCTTGTTTGGTTAAACAAGTCTTTGTTTATTTTGTAAATAGGGCTAAGTCCATTTTTGTCTAATCTGTACATATATGATGAGTAAGGATGATGTGTAGATATATATATATATAAATTTTTAAAATTTTCTGTCTCATATAAGTCTGCACAACTCAATGGACGTTGTATATTTGTTATGTGCTTCTACTAGCCCCTAATATTATGTTAATCTGTCTCAAAGGCCTTCGGTAATTCTAGGATTACTGGCCAGTTACGATGCTAAACCTATAGGAACAAGTTTGGGTCGTGACACAAGGTATCTCAAAGGAAGCATATGCATGACTGCAAAGAGTTCTTGTTCAAGCAAGGTCTAGGCGTGCATTTAATGGTAGGATAAGAAATGATCATATTACAAATAACATGACAGAATCATTCAATAATTAGTTGGGAATTTCCAGAAGTAAACCAATTTTGACAGTGTTAGAGACCATAAGATGTAAGTTAATGGGAAAGTTTCAAATGAGGTATCAAAAAGCATTGCAATGGCAGTCCAACGTAACTTTAAACATTAAGAAGAAGCTTGATAAGACCTTGTATGAGTCAAGAAAGTACAAAGTAGAGTATGTAGGAGAGTAGGAGTATGATATTAGGGACAATGAGGAAGTGAGACACAGTGTGCATGTAGGTAGGATGAGTTGTTCCTGTAAAGAGTGGGAGATTTCTGGGATTCCATGCACACGTGCTATGGCTGCTATCTCACATAACAGAATGAATGTGGAAAACTTTGTGCATCCCTATTACTCAAAGCAAAAATATTTGATGGCCAATGGTGGGATTATACATCCAATATCAGACCACACTATGTGGAGACTAATAGATGAGGAGCCTTTGCAGCCGCCACCTCTGAAAATATAGTTCGAAAGACCAAAGAATTCCAGGAAGAGGGTTGCTCATGAGCCTCCCGCAGGCACAAGTCAGGCCAAGAGGTCTTTCACTTTGAAATGCAATTGGTGCAAGGAATTTGGGCACAAAAAGAGGACATGTCAGAGAGGTCCAGTCAGGGGTGGCAAAGGATGCAGCATTTCATCTGGCAAAGGCATAGGTTCTTCATCTGACAGAGGAGGCAGATCTTCATCTAGCAGATGAGTGTAGCTTGTTTTTTGTGCTCCTTTCGGATACAATAGCCCTACAATTCAGGACTCCTGTGGTTTTGAATTTAATCTCACAAGTGCAATGTGAAATAGATAAACATAATAGAGTCCAAATCCAGCAAATCTTTTGGAAAATCGATTTTGAATCAAAAATGCAAAAAATTGACTGCTTTACCAGATTACAGAGTCGTCACCTAAATATTTTTGAAAAATTTAGGAAACCGGTGACTTGTGCCAAAGGCCACTTATTCGTCATCACCAAAGTGTCTCGACTCGAGAACTTAGGTACGAGAGAGAAAGGTCATGAATTGAGTACCCCACTCGCCCGATCAAAGATCGGCCTCTACTAATCATTAGATGATTCTTATTTACAGTGTATGCTCTTGTTCCGATTATTAGGCTAACATTACTATGTGTTGCACCCAAGTATAGACTAATTTGCAAAAATTGGAATATTTTGATTTCATGTTTGTTTGGAAATTGTTTGAATACGTATCACGTCAAAAAGTGGTCTCGTATGTACATTAAGCAAATTATCCTAATTTAAGCAATTAGCCTTCATCTACAGGCATTCAAACAGTTATATCAATTAAGCACTTAGCCTCATAGTATTCATGCTTAACATAGAAACAATCACACGCATGCGATATGCTAAAGCAATAAATGCTCACCTAGTACTCCAAGGGAAGCCAAACAAAGCAAAAGAATTAGAACATGCATGCACATGCGATATGTAATTTAAATCGACTCAGCTACTAACATGACATGTGAATCAATTTGATATCATGTGATTTGAGCATGTTTTTAAAGAAGTAATAAATAACAATATGAGTTAGAATGATGCGCTGAGCCTAATGCATGCAAGACAAATGAATGCTTTATACATGAACAATGCTAAACGAAATATGATGCTCTATGCTATCCATCATAAGTGGGTAAATAAAAGGGAGAAAGACGTAAGGTTGAAAGACATATATGCATTATTACAATTTGCCCTCGCACTAGAGGGTCCGAATGAATGTCCAAGTGTTCGAAATCAACTAACTATTACAAAATCAAATGAATGAATAAATAACTAATTAGCTAAGTTATTACAACAAGGGTGAACAATAAAAATAACTAGCTAAGTTAACTAACTATGGCAATTACGAATTAACATTAATAATAATTACAACAATGCCAACTATAATGTTAATTAGTTAATTACAACAATAATGAGAACATTAATTTACAAGATTGATATAAACAAAGATGCACAAGAATTGCATGCACGTGACTGTTTTCAAAAGCAGCTCTGTCTGCCTCCTTAGGAATCTGCTCTGTTTCACCTTTAGCCACTGCCTTCTATTTTTGCAAAAACACACTTTTTTACTAAACATTGGAGCCCGCCCGGCCCCCAAGTGACTCCCGACTAGGTCCAAACAAGGCCGGCCTTGCTCTGAGGTGAAAACAAGCGCAGACTAGAGTTTTTTATGAGCTCTGTTTGTCCTTTATGCTCTTCTTTGTCATGGAGAGGTTCAAGAGAAGAACGAAGTTGGTTCCAAAACCATGAATTAGCAAGTTGATCACTTGATGATTTCGGAGACAATTGGACAAAAATCAATAAATGCAATGAATACAACCACTCCTCCCTCCTATCATGAAGTGAGCTCAAATAGGGAGGTAAAGACGCTTCAAGATTCATCAAAACATCATCGATTCATCAAAACATCATGAATTAATGTGTGACAATTCTTGACATGATGGATTCGGCATAACGTCCAGTCGAACCCAAGCAATCTAACTCATTTTCTTTACGTCGGTTTCATTGATTTTAAGCCCATTTTATTAGTCCTTTCCATTCTTTAGTTCATTTGTCAAAAGTGATAGTTAAGTCCACTAAGTGAGAAGAAACGTCAAATAAGAGGTGATCTGAAACATGAAAGAGGGACTACACCTTGACGATGAACCTCCAAAGAGGTTAAGCCATTGAGCATAGGTCTCTTTTCCATATCTTGAATAACCATCAATCTTTTGAGATAACTCCCAAACAAAAAAAAAAAAAAAAGAAGAAGAAGAGAAGAGGGAGGTTGTAGACATGATTTCAAGATTGATTATTAGAATGAGACTCTTGACATGAAAACCAAGCAAAGGAAACCAAAAGATAATCAAAGCATGGACAACACAACACAAGTAAGATATGACGACTTTCAACACAACAAGTAAGGTATTCAAAGTAGATACGAATTAAATAAATTAGGATAGCCCTAAAACAACCCCTAATATGTAAAAATCAATGACTAAAATGATTTTTAAAGAGTACGAAAAAGATAGGAAATAGCAAGGAATCACAAGGCTAGTGAACAAGAGCAAGGAGATGTGGCTAGCCCTTCCATTTTTTTGACCTCAAACCATATTTTTAGCCTTTTTTGAACTCTGAAAATTCAGTTTGAAGACTAAAAAAAAAGAGTGTAAAGACAAGGGTGTGAGCTATAAAGTAAGGTGCAAGAAAGGGTGTTAAACCTTTCTACCTTTGGTAGCTATTCAAACCCAAGGTCCAACACTTGATATGGATCCAAAACAGCACAAGAACATAAGAAATAGATAAAGATAGATTGAAATGAAAGCAAAAACAGAGGTGACAATAAGGCTGGGCATAGGGTTATCCGACCCGCACAACTCGCTTTACTCGATCCGAACCGCACATGTATGGGCAGTTTTGCAAAGTGAATAGGGTAGGGTGCGATTTGGAATATATAAGATTTGCAGGTTGCGGGTGGATTGCGGGTTTGAACCGCACCCTCCTACAACCTGCCCGCACTTAGCCAAACTTTTTTTTTTTTTTATAAAAAAACATGGACTATTGGCATTTATATAGATTTTTTTTTTCTTATATGTATATTGTTGTGTGCAGCTACACGGGCATGGAGTCAACCTATGATAAAAGGCACACCACCGATGCCCAGGGACAGCCATAGCTGTACCACTGTGGCAGATAATCTGTTTGTGTTTGGAGGTATAGATGGAATGAACCCTCTTAAGGATTTGCATATCTTAGACACCTGTGAGTTACCACTTACTTTTCTCTTTTGCATTTGTCATGTGTTTAACAATTGAGTTATTTAATTCTATAGTATGTATCGAATAACTATGATGATATTATTTGACTGAAGTGATCCTAAAATTGCTAAAATGGTTTTGTTTACATCTTGTGTGAGTTTTGTTTACATCTTACGTTCATTTCCTCAGCAGTTGCCAATGATACTAGATCTTGTACTTTAATTTTGTATTATTAGAAAATTGGAAGAAAATGACCCGAAATAAATATTTACAAAATGGGAAAAAAAACTCAAAAAATAATTTTTAAAAGAAAAAATCCAAACCACAAACCTCTTGCACATCCGCAAACCCTATCCGCACAAACCACAAACCGCACTGCGGGCGGTTGCGGTTTGATTTTTCCCCAAACCGCATACATGCGGGCAGGTCAAAACTGAACTGTAAACCAGCGCAAAACCGATCCACGAACACCCCTAGGTGACAAACTTATACCTCTTAAATAGAGTAAGCTTTGATTGTTGATCAAACTCAATCCTAGCACACTCTCAAGGTTAAATTATGAGTCTCAAGGTTCAACCAAGGCTCCAAGGTTAAGGTTGGAGGGTGTGTATGGTGTATAGCTATGACTCAAAGATAGCTTGCACAAGAAGAAGGAGCTCTCAAGTGAGTGTATAGGCTCTTTGAAAATTGTTTAACCCTCAAAATAGAGATGTAACCTCGTATTTATAGAATTTAAGCAAAATAGGTCGAAAATATCTTCAAAAATAGACAGCAAACAGGCTTCCACCCAGAACAGTGTTTATCGCCACCAAGGCATGGCCGGCCCCAACTGGCCACGGCTGGGCCCTAATGTGCTCCCCTATTTCTCTGTTTCAAGCTCAGTGTAGGGTGGCACAATGTTCAAAAAGGGACCTCTGAAGTATAAACAAGGTGAATAAGAAGGTGTTGGGGCTGTTTCAAAGCTCAACCTTGGAATCCTTCGTTGAGCATTCGAATCATACACAATGTAACTTTCCTCATTGAGTGCACAGGACAAAGCGCCTGACTCTTACGAGCGGTCAACAATAGGGTGTCTACAGTTGCCCCTCTTTGATAGAGCTCAAAGTCATAAAATGACTCGAGTGAATGTCAAAGCCCAAAGATGACCCATTTGACTGCGGCTGTAAGACTTGGGCAAGAAAATAGATCAAAATACAATTGGTTGAACCCAAGGGTTGCCTATGTATCCTTTTGCGAGGAATCAAACCTGCGTAGTTCACTGGAAAAAATACAAAATGATATGTAGAAAATAACTTATGATCATGCAATGAAACACTGAAATGAAATATTTGAATGCAAATAATAAGCAATGAAACAATGTAATCAAAACAAGAATGCGACGTTGAACGAAAGCATAAATCGAAGCAAAACAAATCCAACCATGTCTTAGATGGAAAAAAGTGAGTAAATAAACACATCTCATGTGAAAGGGACAAAGAAAGTACAAACCAAACTACACACCACGCAGAAAGGATATAAGAAAATGCAGGCCCAACTACGTCTCACGTAGGAAGGGTGAAATGCTCCAAGCTAATCTGCGTCTCATGCAAAGGGAGTGGAGGATAGTGTGAGCACCAGGCGCACTTGATGTTTTAAATCGAGGAAAATAACTCCGAGCGCGTCTCACACGAAATGAGGAAAGATGGTGTGAACACCAGGCGCACTTGATATTTTTAACTAAAGAGGAAAGGTGGTGTGAACAACAGGAGCACCTGTTGTTTTTAATCGAGTGGAAATTACAACCTAACGCATTTCACGCGAAAGGAGAAGGGTGGTGTGAACAATAGGAACACCTGTTGTTTTTAACTAGGTGAAAATTACAACCTAACGCATTTCACACGAAAGAAAAAAAGGGTGGTATGAACAACATGAACACTTGTTGTTTTTAACCAGGTGAAAAACAACCTAACGCGTATCATACGAAAGAAGGAAATGGTGATGTGAACAACAGAACACCTATTGTTTTTAATCGGGGAACAACAACCCAGCGTGTCTCATACGAAAGGAGGGGATGAAAGCAACGAAAGGGCAAACAACAATCAGAACTCGACACAGCGAGATTAGAAGGCCTCAGGAACTGAAGCTCGCCACGATAACCCAAAGCAAGGCACAAAATGTAAATACGAATTTGACGAAGATTTCACTACTGAATGCATTATACAAAAACCAAATAAATCTAAACGCATCAACAACTTGAAATCAATTTTGCCAATTCTTTTTTGAAAGTAGACTTCAATTTTGCCAATTCTTTGTGAAAATAGACCTTCAATTGAATACAACACAAAATAAATTACCAAAATAACGTAATTATGAAGACCAAAAAAAAAAAGGTAATTACGAAAAGAAACAAAACAAGAACATAAACAAACATCTTTTCTTATTCTCTCTATTTTTTGCTCCTTTTCATTTTTCTTTGCTCTTTCTCTTCCCTCTCTTTCTTTTTATTTTTCTTTGCTCTCTCTTTTTCCCTCTATTTCTTTTGGCTGTTTTTTTCTTTGATTTTGAACTGAATTGACTACCCATTTAGTGACATTCATTGAAATAAAAAAACAAACCTGGGCTGCACTTGGAGCCGACTAGGCGCAAACGAAGCATTGTCGGGTCTCAATACAATCGGCCAGTTCGTGATGGCGGTAGAGGGTAGTTCGATAAAACTGCATGCCGTGGTTCACTTATATACAATCCAACCCTTATTCCGCCCCTCTCCTCACTTGAAATCATTGCCTCTCTCTCTCTCTATAACCCTCTTCTCTCTAGATTTTTCCCTTTTCGCACAAACCTACCAACCCTCGCAATTTTTCTTCTTAAAACACTCTCTCATCTACACTTTAAACCGATTAAAACTTGATTTGGTTGATTTTTAGGGTTTTTCTTGGATTTTTACATATCTACCCGCATTTGTCCCTCTCCCCCTTTGATTTTTCACTCTCTCTTTGTTTTCTCTCTCGTAGGGTTTAAGAATTTTGGGGTTTTCACTCAATCTCATTTACCCACTCACTTTTTCTTCATTTTTTCACTTTTCTCATTTTTTTCCCATGGCTAGCAACAAGATCCCCATTCCTGACCTGGCTATGGGTATTGGCGCTATCCTTGGTACGAATATAGAGGAGAAAGACATTTCTAAGCCCGTATTACCGCCTCTTGCCGATAGGCCTTTTGATGCGGTTGCCTACCAGCCCCGCACATACGCCCTACCCCCTAGGTAGTATCTTGAGATTCGAGGGCCTTATCCCTGGGATTGACGAGAACATTTTGCTGCGAGACCCGTGGAGCAATTTTTTGCTGATGCCTCCACGGTAAGCAATCTTTCTTTTATTTTGCACGTATTTTGAATCTCATAAGCAAACTATCCGTTAATGCTATGCACATACTGATAACATTCCCAATCTATAGGTGATAGCCAGGAGGATTGGCGGCGATGGATCTATATCCGGCCCTCGGCACTTGTATGAGAGGCTTCCTGTGAAGGTTCACACACTGGTCGATGCAGCCGGCTTCAGGCCTTTATGTTCAGGGCTCATACAAATGAGGGCTAAGCCACTGCTCTACGGGGCCCTAGTGGAGAGATGGTGGGACACCACAGACTTATTCCACTTCTCATCGATCGAGGAGTTGACTCTGACCCCGTACAATTTCTCGATGCTCACCGACTTGCAGGTAGGGGTTGGCGGCCCGATCCCATTTGATCCTGATATGATGCAGTGGAGAGCTGCACAACGTCAGCTTCTCAGGGCGATCCCAAACACTACCGGCCACACGAAGGTGCGATATAGTTGGCTCCTGGATCACTTCACCGACTTTCAGCCAGTCACCCCGGTGGAGGTTGCTCAGTATGCCTGCGGGTTTCTTATGTATCTCTTCAATACTACCCTGTTTGCGAACAGGGAAAATACCGTAGGGCTATACCTCCTAGGCGCGCTAGGTGTACCTATCGCAGGTGGTGGAGTATGATTGCGATGGTGCCGGCCTAGCCACCCTGTACTACTACATGAGCTCTGTATCCCACCGCAAGGCGGATTCATTTGGCGGCTACTGGAGGGTTTGGGAGGTACACCTCATACTTACTTTTTTGTTCAACCTCGCATTTTGTTCAACTTTGCATTTCCTACTCATTTTTGTTTTGTATTTTCTATTTATCTCTGCTCATTTACTTCATTCATCTTTATCTGCTTACAGCTATGGGTTTACAAATGTGTGTGCTATTTTCTGACCACACTACCAAACAGGTACTCAGCTGGACAACACCGGCATAATAGATTGCGCTCGAACGACCTATCACAGAAAAATGAGACGCTAGTGGTGGTTCGTCCACCCAAGGGCACTCTGATGATCAAGTCACTAATCAATATCTCTCAAAGATAACCAATTGTGCTTAACTCACAAGCCAAAATACAAAAGCGTACCTTAGACCCACGAGAGTGCCCTTCTTTTATAGCCAGCACTTACCTCATCCCTATAAAAGCCTAACTTCTCTTGGACTCTGGCTCAATGCTCATCTTGACTCTCCAATAGATAAAGATAAACTCCCTAAGAGCTTTATTCTTATCCAGTCTGAGGTCCTCCCCCATTCTAGGACTCTTATAGCTTATCCGTTTATCCCGGGTTTTGGTATCTCCGCAGATAACCTCCGCTTAGTCGAGATCATCTCGGCGTCATGACTAGGACACGTGGCACCTCGGCTGGCACTTCGGTGCCACATTGGCCACGTGTTTGTTACTTAAAAAATATGTCCCCACAACTGCCCCCTAGGTTCTATTACCTCGGCATCCTAAGGTGATGGAACCTATATCATTAAACCATATAGCATGTCGATTAAACTTGCTCTATCATTCATTACCAAGGTCATCACTCATCGGCTCCATATGACCAAGACTTGTAGTCTGTTTTCATCAATGCCTTAGAACCAAGGACCAAGTTTTTCCAAGTTCTTTAACCAAGATCAATCCCACAGTCAAGGTCTTTGCTTCATTAAATCAAGAACTCCAAGAGTTTTTACACGCGTGTGAGCTGTCACGCACAGTAACTCAACCAGTTTCTGCCACGCATCTTGTCCCTACTGAACCGTACCTGACACGCGCCAACAGGTCACGTCATTTCTGCGTGTGCCGCCTAACAGGCACGTCGTCCTAGGCACACTAATTTCCATTTGTCGTCTTTTCGTGTTTTGACAAAAACACTTCCCTTTCTCTTCGTCGTTTCACTTTCACATCATCGTTTTCATCCAAGCTCTCTCTCTCTCTAACTTTCTCTCCCAAATCCTCCATTGTTGCCTTCTCGAAGCTTTCTGCAACTACTCTATTCACTTTCTCCGGTGAAGCCTTTGCTGCTCTTCTTTACTCACTACCACCGTCTAGCTCCGGCGTACTTCATTACTGGCCTTATTTTCCTCGGTAAGTCATTGATCCCCTCCTTTTGGTTTTGAATTTTGTTGCTTTTGTACACTGCTTTTGTGAATGCATTCACTTTCTTGAATATATTTGTTTGCGTTTTGAATCCCATCAAAAGCATGCTTTATTTGGGGATTTCTATTCTTTCAATCTGCCTTTAACTCACCATCCTTATGCATGCATATGCACTGTTTTCACGTATCTTGATGTTCTTGATAGTTTATCACTATTCTTGATTCTAAATCACACATTTTGCAATGTTTTCTTGTTATATTTTCCAGATTTCTGTCTTCAATTCTTGTTTGCATAGTCTTAGGTTTTGGGATTTGTTTTAGAACTCCAACTTTTAGGAAAAATTGAAACGAACTCCCCTTAGATCCTTAAAAACTCTTGCCCCTAGCTAATGTTTAGGTTTTGACGAGGTCCTTCAAACCTTAACAAAATAATTCCTTCTGAAGTCTAATACCTTGTCTCTCTAGCTGACATTATGGGAATGTTTAGGTGGAGAGTAGATACTCCTACCAAGCTAAAGTACTTCAGGCAGGAGTTTTCTATACCAGCCGATGTTCAAATAAGGTTGGCTGGAGAGAATGACTCCATTATGCCGGGAAAGGACTACATGCCCTTTCCCTATTGTCTCTATTATTGAGGGAGGAGTCAGATTCCCCTTTAAAACCCTTTTCAGAGAAGTCCTCCACTTTTACAAATTGGACCCCATGCAACTAGCTGTAAACTCCTTTAGGATCATAAACGGAATCGCCGAGTTGGAGCGTCGGCAAAATGCTAGAATTTCCTTGTCTGATATTCAATACTGTTAGATGATGTGTAGCCTTAAAACCAAAGCCGGTTATACATACTACCTCAAGCTGAGATCAACCCAATACAAGCTGATAGCCAACATCCCAGACTCTAATAAAGGCCTAACTGATGGCTACCTGATTGTGTCGGGCAATTGGGAGTTCGCAACAGATGACGAACTCCGCCTTTTCCCATTACGCCGTGGGGTTTTTAGGGATGATATGGATAAGGACTTAGTTTCCCTCCCTAGAGTCCCTCTTACTTTTTAATCATCATATTCTTGTTACTTTGTTTCTAACATATGTTCTCTTTTTGCAGTTCTCCCTCCGCCAGAAAAGGATTTTCGCCGACACTACACGCCAAGCAAAGACTTTGTCCGCCTTCTCGACCTTTCCCTAGAGCTTCGCAAAGCTCCAATCCTCCTCAACTACATCCCAACATATCGAAGTCCTTTGCTTGACGTCCCTTGGAAGAGCAAATCTCCACCTTCCGCCATAACTCCTGCTACTACCTCATCACCAAGGCCTGATCAAGGTTCCACCTCTGACCTAGCAGAGCAGCCATCGACATCTGCTCTGTAACTTATTCCACCAGTCCAGCACCAACGCTGACGTCATGCTTCTGCCAACACTCCTGCTGGTAGAACACGTAGCCAAAAATGCCGGAGTGCTGAGGCGTCAACTTACGACCCAGCAAATCCACCAACAACTCTATCAGCAATCCACTTTGGTACAAGGGTCACAGTCACTGCCATAGCCGACAAGATGGAGCAAAAAACTGTAGTAGTTGAAGATTTGCTCGCCAAGCTTCCTATCGTTGTCACCGTCCAGTCTTCATCCTCCCCTCAGCCAACCCCTAAGCCAAAACAAGTGAAGAAGGCCAAGGTAAAGGTCACAGTGACCCAGATTGATTCTGAGGACACTGTGTCTATCTCAAAGTTAGCCGAAGCCGAGAAAAGTGCCCCCTCCACCGAGAAGCATCCTGCCGAGGACCCATCTTTCGAGGCCCAACCTGCTAAAAAGCTGAGGTTGGACAATTAAGAGGGCAGCAGCTTCCCCCGAGGCATGGTTTGGGCACCCAAGATCATGCTCGATGACAGACCTCTTATCGTCGATAACAGTGCTGCCAATCTTGAGGTTGGTGCGGCCCTGTCCATGGTAGTTCTTCTACCCGAGGACATGAACCGAATGGTCGAGCTACACGAATATGAAGACTTTGCCTTTATAATACAACACTCAATTTTGGTAAGCATTCTTCTTCCCCTTTGACAATCTTTCCACACTTAGTGAAATTTTGCTAACTTGTGTTACTTCTTTGCAGGCCATCCAGCTTGCCCGTTCTTATGCCACCAAGACCGAGATGATGAGAAAAGATTTGACAAAGAAAACAAAAGAAGCAGCCGAACTCTTGTCTTCTCTTAATCAAGCCGAGGCTAACAACAGTTCTCTTATGTACCAGGCCAAGGATGCCAAATCAGCTCAGAGTCTGGCTGAGGAAAAGGCCAAGGTGGCAAACAACGAAACCGAGGTAGCAAGAGCCGACCTCGAAGCTGCTAAAGCCAAAGTAGTCGATCTGGAGGCCAAGCTGTAGGAGGCCATCCCCAATAAAGAGGCCGAGGTTAAGGCAGCCGACGAAAAGGCCTTCAAAGAGGGGCAGGCCTGCCGTTTGTGATGAATATAGGGAGCAAGTCAACCTAGGTTGCAACCGAGGTTACTACCTCGGCTGGACGGCGGCCCTCAACAAGTTGGATGTTGCTATGGACTCTGACCTTCGTGACATCAGCAAGCTCCAAGTGCCATTCCCTCTAGAGAATAAAGAGTCTGACGTTGAAGACGAATATGATGCCGATGATGGCAATGCCGACAAAGAGGATGGGGAGGCTACCACTGATAACAAGTCTCCTTACCCTCAACGAGCAAATAGACTTAACTCAGGATGAGGATGATGATTTGGCATCCAAGGGCGTCTCCCCCACTCCAAGAACTTCTAAAGTCGAGATCTATTGTGCCAAAATGAGTCTAGATAAAACCTTGTAAGAGATTGATGCTGAGCTTGAAGCCGAAAGGACTACAACGCTACCCTCTGAACAAGCCAAGTCTAATACTTAGAAAAAAATTTTCTTGTTCTATTCCTTCTTAGCTTGTAATATTTTGTTTGAACAATGTTAGTTCTACATTTGGCCGGGGTGCCCTTTTTTGTAACTGAGCAAGTAATCCTTCTGCATGCCGAAGTGCCTTTTTTGCAATTATAACTTCTTCTTTGTGTTTGAATGCTTTTTTCCCTTCTATGTATGTTTATTACTTCCATACTTAGAATAATTTTGCATGTCTTCATTTTATTCCTTTAGCTGTGTAGTCTCCTCGAATTAGCATACCTCGAATATAACTCCCAATCTTGTTCATCTCGACCTTGGCTTAACACTTAAAAACATTGTAAAAAATATTTTCACAAGTGTTATTTAAAACTTGCCACTTTACTTTTACTTATCAGACTTTGTTTTCCATTATCTTCCAAGTCTTGGCAACATGGTAACCTCGGCAAGTACATAGATACTTCTTTCAACATTACATTGGTTTAACTTCAACTTGTAAATTTTCCTTAAAACATTTCAACAAGTGTTAAACTAACTTTAGCTTGTAAATTCCAACTCCCAAGTATTATTCTCCAACTCTTTTCCCCCTAATGTGAACTTAAGTTCCACTTGGGTTCTCATTAAGCATGTGGCTATGTACCTCGTCGCCAAAGTTTATATTAAGCAAAGACTAGCCGAGGTTCTCAACCTTGGTTGCTTTGTTAATCTTACCCAAATGTGCTTAGTTTCAATATGTGTTTGACTCTGCCGATATGGTAAGTCTAAGTTAATTCAACTTAGTTCAACTCAGTTCAATTCTATTATATGCAAGTATAATTCAACTCTGTCATATGATGAGTCAAAGTTATTCATCATGTTTCAATTCAGAAACATCGCCAACTTAGTTCAACTCTATTATATGCAAGTATAATTTAACTCTGCCATATAATAAGTCTAAGTTATTCATCATATTTCAATCAGAAACATCGCCAACTTAGTTCAGCTCTATTATATGCAAGTATAATTCAACTCTGCCATATAATAAGTCTAAGTTATTCGTCATGTTTCAATCAGAAACATCGCCAACTTAGTTCGACTCTATTATATGCAAGTATAATTTAACTTTGCCATATAATAAGTCTAAGTTATTCGTCATGTTTCAATCAGAAACATCGCCAACTTAGTTTAACTGCATTATATGCAAGTATAATTCAACTCTGCAATATAATAAGTCTAAGTTATTCGTTATGTTTCAATCAGAAACATCGCCAACTTAGTTCAACTCTATTATATGCAAGTATAATTCAACTCTGCCATATAATAAGTCTAAGTTATTCGTTATGTTTCAATCAGAAACATCGCCAACTTAGTTCAACTGTATTATATGCAAGTATAATTCAACTCTGCCATAAATAAATCTAAGTTATTCGTCATGTTTCAATCAGAAACATAGCCAACTTAGTTCAACTCTATTATATGCAAGTATAATTTAACTTTGCTATATAATAAGTCTAAGTTATTCATCATGTTTCAATCAGAAACATCGCCAACTTAGATCAACTCTATTATATGCAAGTATAATTCAACTCTGCCATATAATAAGTCTAAGTTATTCGTCATGTTTCAATTAGAAACATTGCCAATTAGTTCAACTCTATTATATGCAAGTATAATTCAACTCTACCATATAATAAGTCTAAGTTATTTGTCATGTTTCAATCAGAAACATTGCCAACTTAATTTAACTCTATTATATGCAAGTATAATTCAACTCTACCATATAATAAGTCTAAGTTATTCGATATGTTTCAATCAGAAACATCGCCAAGGGACTGGTCAATCGTTTTACACAAGTTTGAAGTGAAAAAATCGAGCTAAAACTTTATTATTACTTCGGCTAATAACAAAAAAACTTTGAAAATGACAAAAAGAAATCTAATGATAGAAAAACTTTAGGTTGCAAGTATTCTAGGGTCTTGGCAACTCTTTTCCTTTACTGTCTTCAAGCCGATATGCCCCATTGCCCAGAATCGAGATGATTCTATAAGGTCCCTCCCAATTTGGGCCAAGCTTGTCCTCTCTGGGATCCTTCTTGTTGTCGACGATCTTTCTCAGGACGAGATACCCAACTTGAAATTCTCGTGGGTTGACCTTGTTATTGTAAGCTTTGGCAAGCTGCTGCTGGTATGTCCCCAACTGAATTACTGCATTCTCCCTTCTTTCTTCCAATAGGTCCAGATCTCGGGCTAAAATGCATCATTAGTCCCATTCTCTACTCCCTGGGTTTTGATTCCCTAGGATGCCGACCTCTAATGGGATTAGTGCCTCTGTGCCATAAGCCATAGCAAATGGGGATTCCCTAGTTAATCTTCTCGGCATAGTCCGATATGCCCAGAGTACATTGGGCAACTCATCCACCCACTTTCCCTATACTGCTTCCAGCATCTTCTTAATCCCATCCAATATAGTTTTGTTGGATGCTTCTGTTTGTCCATTACTTTGAGGGAAAGCTTGGAGTGGAATAGTAGTTTTTGATTTTGTACTTTGCACAGAAGCTCTTGATTAGCTTACTGTCAAACTGTGTACTATTGTCTGCTATTATCGCCCTTAGGATCCCAAACCTGGTGATGATGTTCTTCCATATGAAGTTCTTTACATCAATGTCCCGAATCTTTGCAAGGGGTTCAATTTCTACCCACTTGGTGAAGTAATCTGTTGCCACTAGCAGGAATTTCCTTTGTCTAGTTGCTTGAGGTAGTTGTCCAACAAGATCCATGCCCTATTGGGCAAATGGCCAAGGGCTAGACACTGGGTTCAAATCTGCTACTGGTTGGTGTATCAAAGGTGCAAACCTCTGACACTTCTCATACTTTCTGACATAAGCTTCAGTATCTTTCTGCATATAAGGCCACCAGTACCCCTGAGTAATGGCCCTATGAGCAAATGACCTGCCCCCAGTGTGGCTTCCACATACTCCTTCATGTATTTCATACAAGAAGTCTTCAACTTGTGAAGGATGCACACACCTCAAAAGGGGACCAGTAAAAGATCTTCTGTAGAGATGCCCTTCTGCTGTCAGACTGAATCTTGTCGATTTCAGTCTGATCTTGTGTGCTTCTTTATGATCATCTGGTAGTTTTCCATCTCTAAGGAATACTATTATCGCATCCATCCAGCTTGGTCCCATCTCCACACACATTGCCTCATGCTCTGTGTTCAGTGGTTCTACACTTAGACTTGACAAGTAGTCAACCATTATTGTCCTTGCCTCTCCTGGTTTCATTGCACTAGCCAGGTTGGCCAAGGCATCAGCATGGCTGTTGTCATCTCAACTAACTTGCTGTAGTTGGCAATTTTGGAATAGTCTTGTCAGTCTGCCCACCTCCTTTACATAGGCCATTATCGTTTCGTCTCGGGCTGCGTATTTACCTATTGCTTGGTTGACGATAAGCCAGGAATCACAAAAGACAATTACTTCATTGGCTTCCATTGTTGCTGCCAACTTTAATCTTGCGATCAGTGCTTCATATTCTGCCTCGTTGTTTGAGGCCTTAAACCCCAAATGAATGGATTATTCCAGCATTTGTCCATCCGGTGATACTAGCACTATTCCTGCTCCCGCTCCTTGTTGGTTGAATTTCCATCAACAACCAGGCGAAAGGAATCACCGACGTAAATACTGCAGGGCCTGAGTTTCTCTTCTTTCCTTTGCTCTGCCATCCCCAACTGGGTTTCTCCTCATTCACTTGAACATCGTATACCTCGACTCAACGGAGCCAAATGTATGATGGTGCCTGGAGTTGAACTTGGCCACGAAGTTGGCCAAAACTTGGCCTTTGATTACCGTTCTAAGTATGAATTCCAGGTCATATTGACCCAACACCACTGCCCATCTGGCTATCCTGCCTGTCAGATCTCCTTGCTGCAACAGGGACTTCAAAGGATGCTCAGTTAACACCACAATTTTGTGGGCTTGAAAGTAACGATTCGGCTTCTTGGAGGCCATTACTAAAGCCAATGTCAGTTTCTCCAAGGGTAGGTATCTAGTCTATGCATCTGCTAGGGTTTTACTCACGTAGTAAATTGCCCTTTGTTCTCCATTTTCTTCTCTGATTACTACTGCACTTACTGCATGCTCTGAAACTGCCAAGTATAAGAATAACTCCTCTCTAGGTACTGGATTTGAGAGAACTGGAGCGGTAAGTCAATATTTCTTCAAGTCATCCAAGGCGACTTCGCACTCTTCTGTCCATAAGAAGTCTGTGGCTTTCTTCACTAAACTGAAGAAAGGTTTGCATTTGTCAGAACTTCTGCTTATGAATCTTGTAGACACCCCATTTTTGACTGACCTTAAGAGTCAAACATCATCAATTGAGCGCTCAGGTGATGGTGCATGTTGTGCTCGTTTAGAGGTTTCGGAGTTTTGGCTGAGAGCCTCGCCTCCGGGTCCTTTGAACTCTTTTGTGCTTCGGCTCGGTTTGTGGACCGAACTTTGTTTCTCTTCTCAGAGGGAGGGAGAGGTCTTGTAGACTATCTCTTTGTGGTCGTAGACCACTTTTCGTGGTCTTGCAGACTAGTTTTCCAGTTTTTGGAGCCTTCGGCCGCGCGCCTTGTCTCGAGACCGCTTAACATTCTCCGTTTGGCATGGTTTTTGAACCACACCTTGTTGCCTCTGCTTAGAGGAACACTGTAGTCCGAGAGACCACTTTTGTGGTTGCATACCACTTTTGGTGCTCGTCAGTTAGTTTTCGGGGCTTTCGGCCACGTGCTTTGCCTCCCGATCTCTCGTCATGTATCTATTTTGGTTTTTTTTTTGGTACAAACCTTATTTTCCTTGTTTAGAAGGTGGTACAAGGGTGGGAGACCACTTTTTCTCCTTGGAGACCACTTTTCCTTCTGCTAGCCAGTTTTCTGGTCGGATAACTAGCTTGCTTGGTCTTTGGGCCACATTTTCTGGTCGGCCACCACATCACTAGCTTTCTTTCATGCCCTGGACTCTCTCCCACCATGGCCGACCAGTTTGTGGCTTGGAAGACCACTTGAAGTGGTCGGCCGACCACTTTAAGTGGTCGGCTGCTTTTTGGCACCTTTTTGGAGATATTTTCCTCCAACTGGCACAGCTAGAGGGCTTTAGAGCTATCCTCCATACACGTGTATGGAAGGATTTGTTTGAAGCTTAGCTTCTCCAAGAAGCTTTGCCTTTTAGTTTCTATAAGAGGGAGGCTCCTCCTCCCTCCTCTAGGTTAAAAAATTTGAGAGTTGAGAGTGAGATATACACTTGTATCTATACTTCCTTCTTTGCTCCATTTTTTGTGCCTTAAAGTGTTGTTTTGTCTTAGTTGAACATACAAACACACACTCAAACACCTTCCTTTGGTTGCTGAGGTGCTCAGGGGTTGTTTTTGGTGTTCTTGGGTTGGTGTGAGCTTGAAAAACTTGCTGGAGTTGCAGTTATAAAGGAGGTCTTCAAGGGTGAGTCTTTAGCCCTTGAATCGCCCATTCTTGCTTAAGCTTTTAGCCCTTCTTGCATACGTTTTAAAGCTTAACTCTTAACTAGAAAAAGTTCTTTTTTTGCATGCTTAAAATAGTTGTTTAAGGTCTCTTTTTCGTTTGGGGTGATTTACCCCCTCTTAGGCCTTGTTAGGCCTTATTTTGAGCCATCCCTTTAGGCTCTTGTTGAAGCCTTTACATGACCTTTCTACCACTGAAATCCAGAGGATTTTTAGTAGGTGGAAAGGTGGTTTTGGTGTCCTAAATAGGAGAGGGTCATCCCCTCTCCTTATATTTTGTTTACTTGCTTCATATGCCTCATGTTTGAGCATCTTTATTAAGCTTTTGTTGGCCATATCTTAGCTTGTATTTGAGGTTATTTTGCTGAGGCATACCACTATTTTTGCTTGGTTTGGTCACTCCATGCGTGGTTAATACACTTGTAGTGTAAATTACACAAACTAGCCTTGTATACTTCATGAAGTAACATGTCATTCTAGCTTGTTTTCTTTCCATTTCAGTATGTTTTTGGTGATGTTTTAGCATGCCATGACTCTATTTTGGGTGGGTTTGTTGGCCCCTTACATGCTTCATGCACTTGTAGTGCAATTCCATGAAATAGCCTAACATGCATCATGTTGTAACATGTCATTTTAGCATGATTTTGGCTTAACCTCATGAAGCTTTTGTCCATGTTTTAATATGCTTTAGCTCTAATTTTAGTTGTTTTGGCCATGCATGACTTGCTTTGTATAGCCTTGGTTCAATCTAGCTTGTTAGCTTTGTGTATCAAGTCCACTAGCATGCTTTACTTGGCCTATTTGAATGATTTGGCATCATTTCATATGTGATTTCAGTCCATGTTTCATGCTCATGCACTTGAATTTGTCACTCATTCAATGCGTTGGAGGGTTTGCCCATTTATGCCTTAACATGAACCATCGCGTATGCCTTCATGCCTTAGCTTGCGAGCCATCATTTCAGTGTTTATTTAGGGTTATTATGCCATGATATAACTCTAATTTTTATTGCTTAAGTCATTCCATGCTTGGTCTTAATAGGTGTAGTGTAATCCACCTTATTTGCCTTGTATGCATCATGTCTTATGCCCTCCATGCTAGCTTATTTTGGCTTCCTTCCATGCATGCTTTAAACTCATTTTGACATGTTCTAGGACTATTTTGGGTTGCCTTTGCCACATGCTTCATGTTTTGTATACTTGTAGTACAAATGCTCTTGCTTGCCTCAAGCTTTGAGCACCATTGAATGCTTCATTTGTGTTGTGTACATGATTTGGCATCACTTAACATGACATTTCAGAGCATTTAGCATTACCATGTTCATACCTCAATCATGCTTTAAGTGCCTTTGAGTGTTATGTATTGTTGCCTAGTTTATGCCTTAGCTCGTATGCTTGCATGTCTAGGCCTTTGAGCCCTTGTGTCAACATGTTTAGGTCCTTATTTTGACCTACTTGAGCTCTGTCCATGCTTAGTTCATGCATCTGTGCCATGTATTGCATGCCTCCTTTGTAGTCCCCTTTACTAGCTTCATGCTTTAAGGACCCTAGCATGCCATACTTGTGTTGTTTGAATGATTTGGCATCATTTCTTACCTCATTTCAGTGTACTTAGTGTTGCTACACTTCCATGCTTTTTACTCTTTAAGTGTTCTTGAGAGTTGCACCCTAGTGCCTTAGTTGGTGAGCCAATTGGCATGCATACTTGTATGTGTTTTCGGTGCCTTCATTTTAGCATTATGGCCACTGTTTTGGGCATGACTGAGGTCTGTCCATTTCGGTTTAAGTCCATTGAGTATATGGCTTGCATGTTGTTGCATGTTTGGTATATTGCATATTGTTTCCCTTATTGCATTGTATTGTGCATGCATGCATTACATGGTTTTTAGAACCTTATGATTGTCTTGCATTGAGTATGCTATCTAGTTCTTAGCATTTAGCATTGAGTATGCCATGTTATCCCTCGCATTGTGTATGCTATGTTGTTAGTTGCATTGTGCGTGCCATGTAGTTGCATGTTTGCATGCTAAGGTTGCATTACATTGCATTGAGCATGCCATGTTACGTGTTGCATTGTTGTTTAGAATAGGTGTTAGTCCAAACACGAGGAACGAGAGACGTTTCATATTTCAAGTGATGAAACATGCCTCAATTCTCGGTTGCCGACACTCTTCATCATACATGATAGAGTTCTAAGCTTTATGTGTTTACTTGTGCATTCATTTTACATTGAATTATGCAACTTCGCCTCTCGGCCATCATGCATTGAAATGCGCAATTCGTGGCCCGAGGGTCGAGAACCACACCCTCTTGAGTTCATGACATGATAGGGAGAGTGGTTGTGCACACATATCTTGCAAATACATTGACATGCCCTTTCTTGCTCTCTGTTGCAGCAAACTGGAATTCAGCAGCAACAACTGGCCAGCCAGCCAGAAAAACTAGCTGGCCGACCACTTTTCTGGTTTTTCAATAACCAAAAGTGGTTGACAAGTGTCTGGAGAGACGAAAAGTGGTCAGCCACCCTCCCACAGGTTTCCCTAGGTTGAGTTTCAGCTTTATGGAGCTTGGTGCAAGTTTCTGAGAACAAATGAAAACAGAGGCAAATCGGGGCATCGCATTGGATTTCCGAACGAGGCGACCGGGCTTGCATGCATTCCTCTCCCTCCAAGAACCTCCTAATTTACTGCTTTCCTTAGCTGCCATGCTTAGATAGCTTGCTTTTGCTTTGGTTTGTACTTTAATTAGTTAATGTATTAGCTATTCAATTCGTTTTGTAATAATTAGTTAACTAGGATTAGTTAATTAATTTTTTGTGTAATAATTAGTTTAATTAGCTTAGATTAGCTAGTTAGCTTCTTATTCAGTCCCTCCTTCAAGAGGGCGCATTGTTGTAATAAGCGTGCGTGTGTGTGATCCATGTCTTCCAACCCCCATTTCTTTCTCCCTTTTACTTAACCGCTTACAATGGTTAGTTTTAGGGCATATTTCATTTAGCATACCTTATGCTCGTATGTGTGCATCTATTCATTTGTATTGCATGCACCGGGCTCGGCGCATCATACTAACTGCATTGTATTTCAATTCCAATTTGAACACATTTACCAAGTTGCATTTCACATGACATTCTAGAATAGCCGAGCCTATTTTAGTCGCATTCTCGCATGTGTTGCATTAGCCATCTTAACATGAACTAGAATCATGCATGATTTCTAACTAGTTCTCTATTTTGACTTGGAATACACTGTGAGTGTTTACGCTTTAGTATACTGCATGTGTGTTATTGATTACCATGAAAGCATGCTTGCCATGAGGCTAACTGCTTATTTGATATAACTCTCTGAATGCCTGTGGGTGAAGGTTAGATTGCTTGAATTGGAACAATTCATCGAAACCCTATTTTAAGCCTACTTGCGAGTAGCAAACTTCAAACCGTTTTCAAAACAAACATGCAATGTTTTGTTCCAGATTAGGTGATCTAGTCTATACTTGTTTGCTGTGCGCATCACATAGTAAGATTAGCTAATTAATCGGAATAAGAACACATGTGTTTTCAAAAACAAGATAACATGCTTAGTACAGGCTGATCTTTGATCGGGCGAGCGAGGGTGCTCATTAAATGACCTTCCCCTCTCGTACCCAAGTTCTCGAGCGGATGCAACTTTGGTGATGACGGACACGTGGCCTTAGGCATGAGTCAGAGTTTCCTAAATTCCCCTCAAAATAAAATATTTAGGTGGCGACTCTGTATCTGGCAAAGCAGTCCATGTTTGGCTCTTCTTTATAAAAATCAGTTTTCCAAAAACGATTTGCCGGATTTGGACTCTTTGGTGATTTATCAGTCTTACATCGCACATTGTAAGATTAGATTCAGAATCGTGACATTTGAGTCCAAACTGTGGTAGCTTAGAGAACAAAACGAGAATTCGCGCCCCGCCCTCGCAGGCGTGCACGGATGTTCGGAGAGTTCCCGGGAGCGTGTCCACAATCTATGTAGGGCTGCTGCCCTTCCAGCCAACATCTACACTTGTTTTGCTGACGTTGGGCTCTTTAACTCCAGGATGGCCTTGATTTGATCTGGACTTGCCTCTATGCCTTTTCTGGTGAGACCAAGTATCCTAGGAACTTCTCTGACCCAACTCCAAATGCGCACTTCGATGTGTTGAGTCGGAGCCGAAATGTCCTTAGAATATCGAAGACTGCCTTCAGGTCGGCTAGATGATCTTTAGGTTCCTTGGTCTTCACGACCATGTCATCAATGTATACCTCCACTGTTTTGCCTATTAGATGTTTGAACATCTTAGTCCCTAATCTCTGGTAAGTTGCTCCTGCATTTTTCAACCCAAAAGGCATCACCCTGTAGCAATACAGCCCTTTTGGGGTGATAAATGCAGTCTTCTCCTCATCTGGAGGGTACATAGCTATCTGATGTACCCTTTATAAGCGTCCAGGAAGCTCATCCTTCCATGCCCTAAAGTTGCATCCACCAATTGATCAATTTTGGGCAGTGGGAAACTGTCTTTGGGATAAGCCTTATTTAGGCTGGTGAAGTCCACGCAGACCCTCCACTTTCCATTCTTTTTCTTCACAACAACCGTGTTTGATAACCATGTTGGGTAGTTTACCTCTCGAACGGCTTTGGCCTCCAGAAGTTTATCTACTTCCTCTTCTACTGTCTCAACATGCATCAACGTAGGCCTCCTTGCATGCTGGATGACAGGTTTGGCCGACCTGTCCACATTTAGTCTATGGCAAGTGACCCTGGGGTCAATGCTAGACATCTCGTATGGTGTCCAGGCAAACACTTCAAGGTTTGCTCTCAAGAATGCCTCTAATTCCTTTTCCTCTTCCTTGGCCAATCCTAAGCTGAGAAGGAAGAAGCGCTCTTCATCCCCTTGCTGGACTAAGATCTTCTTTAGGGTTTCCTCACTTTTCTCGACTGGTTCTTTACTGACGTCCTCAAGGACCTCCATGTCCTCATCCTCAATCTCTGCTGCTTCTGCTTCTCGTATGTTGCAGGTGGATTTCATTGTTACCATAGAGCAATTCTTTGCCTACATTTGATCCCCTCTAACCTCCTCAATTCCATGTTCTATTGGGAACTACAACAACTGGAGAAAAGTTGAGGGAACAGCCCCCATTGCATGTAGCCATGGCCTTCCTAGGATAGCATTGTAAGGGGAGGGGGTGTCAATTACGGTGAACTCAGTTTTTACCTTCTTGGTGCCAGCCTGCACCTCCAAACTTACTGCTCCCAGGGGCCATGTTGGCATTCCGTTGAACCTAACCATTGAACTATTGGATTATTCCAGATCATCTTGGTGAAGGCCAAGCTCCTTGTAACACCTGACATACATGATGTCACAAGAGCTACCCTAGTCGATCAGAATTCATTGTACCTGGCACTCTCCAATCTAGAAGGATATTACTAAGGCATTGTTGTGTGGATGTTGCACCATCTCTAGGTCGTCTTCAATAAAGGACATCATTGGTCCCTAGCACTCGTCTGCCCTAGGTCTCTTTTGCAGTACCTGATACACACGTTACAAGTGTTTTACCTTCTGAGTTTCCCTACGTATCTCATTCTCATTAACCTTTTAGTGAATCACATTGATCACTCGAGGTCCGTCTGCTTCCGGTTGTGGTACTGGTGGAGGTGGTGCTACCGGTGCCTGAGGCAGTCTCGTTTGTTCCTCTCTTGTCCTGGCTTCATCTACCAGGTCCCTTAGATGACCCTGTCTTACCAGGTCTTTCAGATATTCCTTTAGGGCTTTGCACCCTTGAGTTAGATGCTCATCCTCATTGTGGTAGGCACAGTGCTTCTGCAGACTTCTTATATAAATTCACCAAGAATCTTCTCTAGTGCTCTATAATAGGGCTGATTCCGGATTATTTCTAAGACCTTGTAAACAGGAATTCAAAATACGGTTGTGACTGCCTGTGCAACCCTCAGTCTTGTCTCCTGCTTATTGTACAAACTATTACCTCGGCCTCGCTTCGGCGAGTTATTTCTCTTCTCTTGTTTTGACGCCTTTGTCTTTGGCGTGTCCTCATCGGCCCTCGCATACTTCTCTATCCTAGCTATTAATTCCTCCATGCTTTTTAGCAGTGCCTTTGCCAGTGATTTTCGAAGTAGCCAATCATCGTTCAAGCCGTTCTTGAAAGATACGACCGCCACCTCTTGGTTGCACCCTGGTATTCGATTGAATACCTCATAATACCTTTTGGCATAGGCCCTAAGGCTTTCACCTTCGCCAATTCTCAAAGCCATCAGGGAGTCCACCTTCAACGGCTGTAGTTTATTTGTCACAAACCTGGCCACGAACATCTCGACCAGGCCTTCCTAGCTTTTCACAATTTCCTTTGGCAACTTGTGAAACCAGTCTGATGCGATTTCCCTAAAGGATGAGGGGAACACCTTGTAGAGCAACGACTCATTCCCGGTGTATAATGCTATTGAGTTCAGGTATAAGCCGACGTAAAGTTAGGGTCAGACTTACCGTCGTATATCTGAAATCTCGACATGTGGAGCCTCTTCGGGGCCTCAACTTGTCTAATTCTACCGAGAACGGCATTCTCGGCTTCACCGGTGAGGTTACCTCAGCATCTTGTCGCTTCCTCTGGAGGTAATCCCTCAAATCCTCCTTGGTTCGACCAGGAGCTCGGCTATCAATGGATTTCAGCCTTTTTGGTGTGCTACTCCTAGTATCGTTGTGAGTCCTCTTGGACCTCCCTCCATTAGTTGTGTCGAAGCAAAGCTCATTCCCTTGAACATGTCGATGTTCTTTAGTGTGTGCTTCTTTTGTACGATGTGTCTTCTAAGACTCACCTTTCATTGACTCTCCTCGCCCGACCTCCCGTGAAGGCCGGTGAGAGTGTTCCTTGGTGTTGGTGTGTTGGGGAACTGTAGGAACTGTTTTATGCCCTCTTTTCTAGGCATTTTTCTTGGCCGCTGGAATCGGCGTATCTTGTAACAGAAACGGTGGCTACATGACATTGTTCTGCATCATGAAATTGATGACCGATTGCAGGTCCGCCAATTTGTTTTCCATTCCCGTCATCTCTTCGTCCCTTCACAGGCATTTATCTTTCCACACCTGGAGGTCGTTCTCATTGTAATACCCGTCTCGGTCTGCCTTCTTTGGTAGGTCTCCCTCCTGGCCGACATTATTCTCTCAGGGGTTCTGGTCCCGAGTTTCTTCGTTGCAGTTATCCTCTACTATGTTAGGGTCAATGCGTTTATCACTCCCAGTAGGGATGTCGTCCCCAACCTTTTCTTTCTGTCCATCGTTGGCCATCCATTCTCCTTTCTTTCCCACAGACGGCGCCAAATTGTGTGTGTTGTTTTCTGACCATGCTGCCAAACAGGTACTTAGCTGGAGAACACCAGCAGAATAGATTGCGCCCAAATGACCTGTCACAGAAAAATGAGACTCTTGCGATGGTTCGTCCACCCGAGGGCACTCCGACGATCAAGTCACTAATCAATATCTCTCAAAGATAACCAATTGTACTTAACTCACAAGCCAAAATACAAAAGCGTACCTTAGACCCACGAGGGTGCCCTTCTTTTATAGCCAGCACTTACCTGATCCCTGTAGAAGCCTAACTTCTCTTGGACTCTGGCTCAATGCTTATCCTGACTCTCTAATAGATAAAGATTAGCTGGAGAACACTAGCAGAATAGATTGTGCCCAAATGACCCGTCACAGAAAAATGAGACTCTTGCGATGGTTCATCCACCCGAGGGCACTCCGACGATCAAGTCACTAATCAATATCTCTCAAAGATAACCAATTGTACTTAACTCACAAGCCAAAATAAAAAAGCATACCTTAGACCCACGAGGGTGCCCTTCTTTTATAGCCAGCACTTACCTGATCCCTGTAGAAGCCTAACTTCTCTTGGACTCTGGCTCAATGCTCATCCTGACTCTCTAATAGATAAAGATAAACTCCCTAAGAGCTTTATCCTCATCCAAGCTGAGGTCCTCCCCCATTCTAGGACTATTATAGCTTATCTGTTTATCCCAGATTCCGGTATCTCTACAGATAACCTCGACCTAGCCGAGATCATCTCGGCGTCATGACCAGGACACGTGGCACCTCGATTAGCACTTCGGTGCCACCTTGGCCACATGTTTGTTACTAAAAAAATTATGTCCCCACAACACGTATTTCACTTTTTTGGCTTCAGTCCCAATGAGTCCGATTAAGTTGTTAGTACCCCGCTCCCGGTACTACAACTCCCAATTCGAGCGGGGCCGCTGCATAGACCGAGACTTCCCTTACTTTCACTGCTTCTTTGACACCATCACTGCAGATCGGGTAACAAAATTCTAGTCTTTAGATTTTACTGTTTCCATACTTTGCTACATGGCATGCCTCTACCATGCGGATTTTGTTCAAGAGTCCTTTTGGCATGGCATATTACTTGGAAGAGAGGTTCATCCGTTAGACATGAGGCGGAGTTGATCCTGACATTCCACATTCTTCTCCTCTAGGCATAAAGGTAGTTGATGATTTCCATGACGGACCCCAGATTCACTTCCTGATGTTAAGGGAGGACGGTGATTAGTACCATGAGCCTAGCGACTTCACTGCCTTCTTACAGACTCAGGTGATAACGCCTTTTACCCAGGGTATGATTCACGTCGTTTCGGACGTTGCTGCCACTCGAGAGGTTCCTGCTGTAGCTCCTATCCTTGGGCTTTCGATGATTCCTATTGAGGTTACGTACATGCGACTAGACGGGGTGATTGAGCAGATCCCCCTTGAGCACATTAAGGAGAGGGATCATAGATTAGTGATCGCTCCCGACGTCGAGCAGGTGCACGCCTCTTTATATGCCTGCCCATTGTACTTTTTCCTTTTCTGCCCACTGTGCTTTATTACTTGTTGCCCACTGTGCTTATTTTCTGCCCATTGTGCACCATTTTCTTGTTTCATATTCTCAAATATTTCCTATTTTACAAGTACCTGCGGGGTATGTGGATGACCTCCTCCGGGCAGTTGACAGACTGCTTCTGATGGTGCCTAAGAGGCAAACTGCTCTAGCAACCCATGGGATCAAGGTACACTTTGCCCCTAGTTTATGGCCATTACAATCTTGCTTATAATTTTATTGGTCTTTTCTAATATCTGTACTCTTTTTTTCAGCTTGAGCTAGCACCAATTGCACCTACAGAACCTCCTCCAGCAAGGAGACGGGGCCCAGTGAGAGGCAAAGGAGGGGCTGATCGAGGGAGAGGCTGAGTGAGACAACACTTACACTCTAAAGAGTCCTTTGATGAGTACATGACCCCTGAGGAGGAATGGGAGGAGGTCGACATGCAGTATAGCAGCCCCTGTGATGACAGTGATGCACCTTCTCCGTAGTCGAGGAGGAAGAAAGCGATGATGGGTTGCTGATTTTCTTTGCTTTTCTTTTGCTTTGTAGTTAGGAACTATGTAGCTTCAGACAGAGCTATGTATTTTGTTTTTAAAGACTTTTCTTTTGTTTTTGGTCTTTGTAAAACAATGATCGTGGTTAGGCCTGCCAGTTAATGAAAGAATATTTCGGACGATTTCCTCTTGCATAACATGTGATAAATGGCACAACCTTTGCATGGTAACTTTGTACAAGACTTTAAAACTGCGAATTCTTGCTCTTGCATTCTTCATGAATCGGATAACAACCTATAACTGAACAAAATGATGCAACTCGATAATAGAAAAGCACAATGAAAACAACTCAAAAACACTTAATACAAACAAATAAAGACTCAAAACACAGCCACAACACTTCAAGGCTAGAACTTGCCTTTCTACAACCTGTTTAGCCTAGGCCAATATTTAGACCCGGCCGGGTCTAAATAGGCACAATCTGGCTTCAATGAGCCACGGTCGGGCCTAAAAATGAGGTCAGCCAGTGGGATCCAGTTGTCATGCACTGCATCTTCACAAACTCTATAAATGGTGCTCTCATGCTGTTTTTCTGGCAAAATAGCAAGTCTTTGGTATTTTGCTCTCAAGACGGAGATGTTGTTCAACAATAGGCTCCAAGATCGGGTAGCCACTTTGTACGGCTCTGAAAAGGTGAACTTTCATGGTTTCGGCCTAAACGCTCTTTTTCTTTTGAGCCGTACTTCGCTTTGTTTCCTGTTCCTCCATGCTGCTATTTGATGCTGGAACCCAATCACACGTGTATTTCACTTTGGATCACAAGAAATGTGTCTGATGCTCGAAGAATTTCAAGTATTGATAGAATCCCGGTGCAATGAAAAAATCATGCCTCAGCCCCGTTTTGGCCATGTCCAAGCTTTGGGACGGATATGTGGGCTTACTTTGCACGAGGCTCGATCCTTAGCTCACGATAGAGAGTTGGACATCCCAGGTTTGATTCGTCAGTTTTCCACCACCAGAGACAGAGGCGACCTCCTTTGGCGGGGTTATCGACAACATGCACTCTGCTTATGCTTACTCGCACACTTCCTTCTTGCCCCTAGTTGCGGCGGAGCTAGCATTAGGTTGATTGCGGTAGTCCAATGCCTGAAAGAAGATAAGAGCTGCATTGGTTTAGCAGTAGCCGAGACCCTGATGGGTTTGGATGCCTTTCATCAGCGAGAGACTACCTAATTTGTAGAGAGTCCACTGCTTCTTCTAGTATTGTTTCCCACCCTTTCTTATTTATGATTCCTCGCATCACTCGACACTCACTCTATATTTTTATCTCTAAACCCTTTTCTTACTTTTCTGTCAACGTACACCTCTCTATTCTTTAATCTCTCTTATTTTTCATCCCTTCCCAGGTATGGCTCATGGATAAGCTAAAAGTAGTGGACCCTTGCCTTGAGTACTCGGCCAGAGCTTATTTTTTTCGCCAAAGGTTAGTGGACTTCCCTTCAAAGGGATGATGGTGCAATTGGATGTGCAGCAGATCTGCAGCTGACATAACTTGATGTTGCCCTAGCTTAATTTGACTGAGATGAGCTACAACATGACCCGTCAGCCAAGTATATAGTTGATTGGCCTCACACACTGTGTGTTCTATTTCCCTTTTCGGTTCAAACGTCAATTGGGACATGATCTGACTTGTCTAGAAGAAATGGTAGAATACCTAGCTTCCTTTTTAGTTTATGGTTCACACTTGCCTTGGTATCTCACTGCTTGGAGGATGAGAGAGCTTCTGGCCCTTACCCTTAGCTTCAGTTACATCCTTTCTAGCGAGTGCTTAGCTTGGTTTGAGGACGAAGCACAAGTTAGGCCAACTTTAACTGTAGAGACTTTTGCAAGCACGAGCAGAGGATGTAGAACTACCTCACTTATCTATGTCCCTAGTTTATTGCTTTGACCCTTTTTTTTTCAAGTTTTATGACGTAAAAACGCCTTTGATTTAAATCATAGAGTTAGAGAATGTACTTGTGTTGAAATCAATGGAATTAAGGTTGCGAGTATTAAAAATTTTCCTTTTGGTCCCAAAATGGTCAAAGTTGTAAAAGGTAAATTTTGAGAAAAATCAACTTTTATTAAAACTTTTCAAAACCATTTTAAGAAATGATCACTGCTTGACACACATGGACTTGGCCCTCAAGATGTACAGCTCCGAATCAACAGATCATAATTACCCATAACTGCATCCACCACACCGGTCCTTCTGCCAAAATGAAGATCGCACAACCGAGCTAACTAATAATAGAGAAAGATGGCCCGATCAAATAAACGAAAAGGACAGTTGAGTTAGAAATGGTTGTGGCCAAACTTCAGGATGAAGTTGCCTACATATCCCAAAGATGAGAATCAGGCCTTACGTAGTTCGGTTCTGGTTCACTCGAGTATTAACTTTCTTCTTTTGCGCTCTAACTTTTGCCAAAGTCGCATTTTCAGGTTTTCAACCTTGCGAGTTCAGCTTTTCTTTATTTCTAATTTTTCATGCTCTAATTTTTGCCTAGATCACCCTTCCGGGTTTTCAGCCTAGCAAGCCTCTCAAAGGTAGTATTTCTTTAACTTGTCCATGTTAATCGGCTATCAAAATTCCAGGCCATCTAAGTCCATGAGAATAATTGCCCCTCCTAACCAGATAGATTTGATAATGTAAGGACCAGTCCAATTGGTTCGGAACTTGTCCCTAGGGTCATGGATAGGAGCTCGGCCTTCTTTTAGTACCATGTCTCCTTCCTTGAGATTCATGGACTTAACTTTTTTGTTAAAAGCCCTAGCAATTCGGCATTAGTAGCCCTTGACATGATACAATGCCCTTAGTCTTCTCTCATCAAACAACATTAACTCCTTAAATATATTCTGTTGCCAGTCTACCTCTACAATCTGACATTCGACCATAACTCGCAACGACGGCACTTCAATTTCAATTGGCAGAACAGCCTCCATTCCATAGAAGAGAGAATATGGGGTTGCCCCTCTAGATGTTTGGATTGAGGTTCTGTAGCCCTAGAGCGCAAATGACAGTTTATCCGGCCAGTCCCTGTATGTTTCCACCATCTTTCGCAAGATGTTTTTGATATTCTTGTTGGTGACCTCAACTGCTCCATTGGTCTGTGGTCTGTATGTCGATGACTTATGAAAATCCATGTTGTATTTCTTAAGCAGATCCACCACCTCCTTCTTGAAGTGTGAGCCGTTATTTGATATGATCTCGTTCGGAACTCCATACTGGCAAATAATGTTATTTCTGATGAATTTGGCTACATGTAATGCTTTCAACACGGCATAGGACTGAGCTTCTACCCACTTTGTCAAGTAGTCAATCGCTACTAGGATGAACTCGTGTCCATTTGACCCCTTTGGCAATACTGCACCAATAACATCGATTCCCCAAACTGAGAAAGGCCATGGCGAAGTCATATTGTAAAGCTTTGACGGCGGTATGTTCATGCGATTGGCATGGATCTAGCATTTGTGGTATCGCCGTACAAAACTAATACAATCCTCCTCCATGGTTGACCAATAATAACCTTGTTTGAGGATCTTCTAGGCTAGCATCACACCATTCATATGTGCCCCACACTCTCCTCCATAGATAGCCTCCATGAGACGCTTTGATTCCTTTTCCACCATACACAGCTTGTGCATTCCCAGATGACCTCTTTTATATAGCTTACCTCCTCAGATGATAAATTAGACGATCAGACGTCATATTCCCCGTTTATCCTTGGCATTTGCCCTTAGTGGATACATCTCCTTTTCTAGAAAATTCCAAATGTCGTAATACCATGGATTTTTGTCTTGCACTTCATCTATTGCGGCAATGGTCTCATAAGCCAGCGTGTATTTCTGTTGGATTATAATTGGACACATCTTCACTCCTAATTAGATGTCTACCATAGAAGATAGAGTTGCTATTGCATCAGTGAACCTGTTGTTCTCTCTTAGCAGGTGCGTGAATGTCAGCTTTTCAAACCTTGGAATCAGAACATCTAGGGCCTGATTGTAAACTTTCATTTTCTCTTCTTTGACTTTCCAGTCTCCGTTTTCTTGAGAAACAACCAAGTTTGAGTCCCCAATGACATCTAACCTTATTGCCCCTAGTTCTAGGGCGGCTTCTAAACCGGCAATACACGCCTCATATTCTGCTTCGTTATTGGACACTTTGAACCAGAGTTTGAAGGCTAAGGGTATACGGGAATTATCGGGTGCTATCAACAACAAGCGTATCCCATAACTATACTAATTGGACGCTCCGTCAAAGTAGATCGTCCATGTTTCCTCTTCCACTAATAGAATGTTCTCATTTGGGAACAAGTATTCTACTGCCTCATCTCCTTCTACTGGGTGGTCTGTCAAGAATTTCGCTGTAACTCTCCCTTTAAAAAATTTGCACATGACATATCTGAGATCAAATTCAGAGAGAAGAAGCAACCAACGAGCTAGCATACCCGTAAGCGTTGGTTTCTCAAAGAGATATTTGATAGGATCTAATCTCGAAACCAGAATTACAGAGTGAGCTAACAAGTAATGTCTTAACTTCCTGGTAGCCCATACCAAGGCTAAGCAAGCTTTCTTGAGGGGAGTGTAGCGGGTCTCGTAACCTAGCATCTTATGAATTGCACTTTACCCTGAAAGTCGTGCACCTCCTTTTCAGTCTTTGGTGATGGCATTTCTAGGATAGCCTTGATTTTGGATGGATCCACTTCAATTCCCCTCTAGGTGATCAGAAATCCCAGCATTTTCCCTATCTTACGCCGAATGTGCATTTATATGGGTTTAACTTCAACCTGTATTCCCTGATCCGTTGAAAGAATTTTTCCAGTGTGGTGTAGTGGCCTTCTCGTTCTTTGGACTTGCCAATCATGTCGTCCACATACACCTCAACCTCTTTGTGGATCATATCATGTAGAATGGTGGTCACAGCCCTTTGATAGGTAGCCCCAGCATTTTTTAACCCTAACGACATGACTCGGTAGTAGTACGTACCTCATGGTGTGGTGAAAGCTGTCTTTTCCCGATCCTTGGGTGCCATCAGAATCTAGTTATACCCAAAAATCTATCCATAAAGGAAAGTAATGCATGGCTCATTGTGAAATCTACCAACTCAATAATATGCAGCAGTGGAAAGTCATCATTCGAGTTGGCTCTATTCAAGTCCCGAAAGTCGACACAAACTCGAATTCTACCATCTTTCTTTAGAACTGGGATGATATTGGCCAACCAGGTCAGATACTCAGATACTAAGAAGAATCCTGCATTAATCTGCTTGGCGACCTCTTCCTTGATTTTCATCGCCCAATCCAAACGAATTTTGCGCAGCTTCTGCTTGACTAGTCGGGCCTCGGGGTCGAGAAGGATCTGATGCTATATAATCTCGTGATCAATTCCAGGCATGTCTTTGTAAGACCATGTGAAAACATCTTTGAAATCTTTTAATAAAGCGATTAAATGCTCGCGTTCCTCTGGAGACAACGTGGACTCGATCTGGACCAATCGTGGATCCTTCTTAATACCCACATTAATGGTAATGTTTTCATCAAAACAAGGCTTAGCAAGCCTCTCCTCCTCTTGATTAATCAAGTTTTTTCAAAGCCAGAGGAATTTCTTCCTCTTCGTTTTCGTTAAAATTTTAAAAATCCTAGTTAATGCAATAAACCAGCGGCACAGAGAAATACACAGAATTTGTAGAATTCTCATTCAAAAGGTCCAGATCTTCCGTTATAGACTCAAAAGAAAAGCTGAATGAAGACCTAGATAGGACTTTGGTATCCGGGTTACCACCCCTAGAAAATACTAGACTCAGACTCAGACTCAGAAGAACTCGAATCTGATCCCAACTCCACAAACTCAGTGGAATTAGATTTTGGCTCATCACCCGATTTAGAACTAGAAAGAAATCCTTCCTCCAGCTGCCAAGTAAGATGCGGTGCCCTCGATACATCCAAAATTCCAGAGATTGGGTCTACACCCAGTTCTTCTCCGACTTGGAGACAGTAAAGTTATCCCTTAAGTTCTCTAGGTTAGCCGTAGGATCTGTTAGGAGATTGGCCAGTGCTGCCCCCACTTCAACCTCGCTGTTGTCTGGTCATCTTTCATGCTCTGGTTAGCTTTGATGTTTTGTTCAGCCCTTTCCTCATCACTATCCTGCAGTTGTATATCAAAGAAAATCTCAAATCCGGCGACGCGTGTGACAACCCAACTCTGTATTATGTTAATTAATCTTAACCATGCTTATAATTATGCGCTTGATGTGACTTTGATTGTTAATTATATGATTATGTGCGTTTGTGAAATTCTATCTATTTACCGTTGGAAAATCTGTTTGATTTCTTCTTGTAAAATTTAAATTAAGGGCCGTAGAGGCGTCAGAAACCGAAATTGACTGTACCAATACGATTAGCATAATTTGTAGAGCCTACAGTGAAATTTAATTAAAAATTTATTCATATCAAAATAATTAGATTAAAGTAATTAATTTAAGCTTAGTTAATGGGCCTTAATTAAGTGGATTAGCCAAGTGCATGTATATGGGCCCTTTTAACACCCAAGCTCGTTCCTTTGAGCTCAAAATTCTAGGCATACACTCTAGAGAGAGAGACAGAGAGTACACGGTTCTAGGGAGAGAAGGAGCTCAAATTGTGGAATTTGGCTTAAGAGTTTGGAATTTTGGAAGCTAAACTCAAGAAATAGCTTGAAATTGGAAGAATTGAGCCTTTAAGTGAGTGTTTAGACATGAGTTCATGAGTTTGAGATGTAATTATGTGAACTCAAGGGTAAATTGTAATCAAGCATATGAATTGAATTGAATTTGATGAATTTAAAGCCAATTTAATCATGTATGTAGAAAATTTGCAATGAATTTGCATAATCTAGCATGTAGCATATTAATTTTGAAAAAACAAAAATTAAGTATCAAATCATACATGCATGCATAAATTTAATGAGTTTCATGATATTGAGCATCATTTATGCAATTTGAAATGGGATTGGAACAAATGGTTGACATGCAAGAAGGATCCATGAAGTTATGAAATGTGTATGAAGTTTGAATGCACAAACTATGGCCATACCAAGAAGAATAAGGAATAATTTGGTGAATTAGATCATGATTTTGAGTGATTGGTCTCAATTACCCATATTCTCATGACATATAATGGTTTTCCATGTTTTTGGCATCAACTTGCAAGCTTTGGAGCCTTGAACATCAAGCTTGAACTTCAAACAGAATTCTAGAAAATCCAGAATTCGGCTTGTCCGCTTGAGCGAGGAAAGCCTAGCTCTAGCGTAAAATTGTAGCTCCCAGAAGTTTTGCAAAAATAACACGGTGGCTCAAGCGGATGAATCTGCGCTCGAGCGTACCCTGCCTTGTGTGACTCCTCACTTGAGCGTCAAAAGCCTCACTTGAGCATAAATTTCAAGCAACTAGAAGTTTTGCAAACCAAAAGGGTCCGCTTGAGTAGAGGAACCTGTTTCAGAAATCTTGTAAAGGATTTTTATGTTTTATTTTCCGTTCTTTTTCACTTCTAAGCACTCTTAGGCATGCATTGGGCATTCTAAATGAATTAAAGAGCATGATAGAAGCCTAAGAACATTATATGACTTAAAGAATGGAATGAATTGAATTATGACCCAATGTGTTATGAATTATGTAGGGTCGAGCGCAAGGGCGAATCAAGCACCGGATCACTATAAGTAATATCTTAATAAAGATATTTTTGTCTATGCATCATTTCCTAAATGTTGTCTATGTGGTAATTTCTAAACTTATGAATTCACACTATCAATGAGTATTCTATCTACTCGTTTCGTGAAAGAATCTGTAAAATGAATGTTGTGAAAATGGAAAATGGGCCTAAGGCCGTTTGGTATATTTGACAAGGATATAGATAGGGCCTAAGGCCATTTGGAATGTTTAACAAGATAGACTAAAAGTCATCTTATACATGAATTGGGCCGTAGGCCGTTTTGTATGATTGATGAATGGACCAAAGGTCGTTTTGAATAAAGAATTGATTGGACCAAAGGTCATTTTGAGTATAAATATGGATGCGACGCATAACTATGAATATGAGAATGTTGGACCCAAGGTCGTTTAGTATTATGATATGAAGGACCTATGGTTATTGATACGTGGATCCATTAGACCTAAAATTGGTCTAGGAATGAGTATTGGACCCGAGGTCGTTTTGTATAGATGGATCCAAGGTCGTTTTGTGTGAGATAGACCTGAGGTCATTTTGTACATAAATCTGATGTGTTGGACCCGAGGTCGTTTTGCTCATTATGGTCTATAAATCTGATATGAATGGGAATAGTAGTTCAACTGTTTAAATTCTAAGTATGACCTTGTAGACACCCCATTTTTGACCGACCTTAAGACTCATATGTCACCGATTGAGCGCTTGGTGATGTTGCATACTGTGCTCGTTCAGAAGTTTCAGAGTCGCGGCCGTGCGCCCTGCCTCCGAACTTCCGAACTCTCTTCTGTGTCTTGTCTCGGTTTGCGAACCAGACTCGGTTTTCTCTATTTTCTTTCCTGAGGGGAGGGAATGGTCCCGTAGACTATCTCCCGGTGGCCGTGAGCTACTTTTTGTGGCCATAGGCCATTTTGCCCATTTCGGAGCCCGGTTCCCAGTTTTCGGAGCCGTTGGGCCGTGTGCCTCGACTCGGGACCGCCCAACCATCTCTGATTTCTTCGGTTCTTGGCACGCACCTCTGTTTCATCATTCCGAGGAACACTGGGGCCTCTGATGCCCACTTCGTGGCCGTATGCCACTTTTGGTGCTTGTAGCCGGTTTTCAAGACCCCGAATCGTGCGGTTTGGGACCCGAGCATTCATTTTACATCGGTTTTCTCTGATTTTTGGCAGGAACCTCTGTTTTGTCATTCCGAAGGACACTGGGGTCACAAATGCCCACTTCGCTGCTGAACACCACTTCCGGCACCTGCAGCCCATTTTCGGGATCCCGAATTGCCCGGTTTTGGCTCCGAGTGTTCATTTCTCATTAGTTTTTGTTCAAATTTGGCAGGTACCTCTGTTTCAACACCAGAAAGATCACTGGGGGGTGGGAGGCCATCAATTATCCCAGATAACCAGTTTCGCTCCTCCGGCGCCCGTTTTGCTCACTTCCGGGCCAATGTTGAACACCCTGGGCATATTTTCTTCCAACCAAAGCTACATATCTGTGATCAGGGGACATGGGAGGACCCTAAGAACTACTGGTCGCCCAGCAATTCAAAGTTTCATTTTTGAGCCTCTCCTTCAAGCTCTATGTTGTGGCTCCTGCTTCAGTGTTGCCAATTTCCGACCTTGGAACCTTGCTCCACACATCTGGGAGGACCCTAAAAGTTGGTGGTCGGCCAGCAATTGTGCATTTCAGTTTTGATCCTCTCCTTCAAGCTCTATGTTGTGACTCCTGCTTCAGAGTTGCCAGATTCCGACCTTGGGGCCTTATTCTACACTCATGGGAGGACACCTTTACATGGTGGTCGGCCAGATTTTTTTCCCTTCATTTTTGGGCCATGGCCGGCCGGCCAGGGTGAGTGGCTGGCCGACCAGGTGGGGTGGCCGGCCGGCCACCTCCCAGAAATTTACCTGGCCGGCCAGCTTTCTGCTTTCCAGCTCTTTCCAGCTGTCCGGATATTTTTCAAAATATCCCGGGCATCCGGGGGATATTTTGGGAGGGAAAGCTTGGGTGCTTTTCCCCCCCCCCTTTTACACTCTTTTTGGCCTATTTAAAGGGCTGCCCTCCTCCTTTGCTAGGGTTGGAACATTTTCTCTCAAGAGCCCCTCTTCCATAGCCTCCATTTCCATAGCCAAAACCTTGAACAACCCTTCAAGCATCTAGACCAATCCTTCATCAACTCCAAGCACCACCATCAACAACTCCATTCCAGCAACAAAGAAGGCTTCTTCAGAGGCTTAGAAGCAACTTTCATCAAAGGCAAGAAGAGGCAAAAGACTTGTCTTCAAGGGTAAGTTCCTAAATCCCTTTTTCTTACATTTTCTTGAGTCATTTCTTTACCCTATTTCCCTTTTGTTTTGGGCTCCGACCCCTACTGGTTTTGGGCTTATTTTGAGCCCCTCTACAACTTTGTAGAAGGGCTCAACTTCATTTGGTGTCTCCATGATATACTTCCTTCAATACCACTCTTTAGGCCATTAATTTGCATGCTTTATTTTCCTTATGAGTAATCTGATTTCGAGACTGATGTAAACTGTTAGTAGGCTTATATTGAGCCCCTCTTCAACATTGAAGAAGGGCTCAACCATGTTTGATGATTCTAGCATGCACCTCCTTTGTAATTCCTCCATTTTACCGTAAAATTGCATGAGTGTTTTGGCCTATTTTCAATCTGAGTTGGAGCATGCAACCTACTTATATTGTGCTTATTTTGAGCTCCTCTTCAACTTTGAAGAAGGGCTCAACTTGGTTTTCTTGCTCTACATGCTACTTGCTTTGAATTCTTGTTCCACTCTCATTTTGCATGCTTTTTTAAGCTCACCATGCTTCGGATTTCAGCCTTCATCAGGCCTAGAGAGTGCCTTATTTTAGTCCATTTTTCATGCTTTGTTAAGGGTCTTATGCCATTTTATGATTGGTTTTGGTACTTTCTTTGTAATCTTCCATATTTTCCGTAAAATTGCATGCTTTGTTAGGCTTGCTTAGCTTCGGATTTCAGCCTTCATCAGGCTTAGAAAATGTCTTTTTTTGGTCTGTTCTTCAAGTTTTATTAAGGGTCTCAAGTTGTTTGGTCATTTCTTATGATACCTCTCTTTATAAACCTCTTTTGACCCTTATTTTGCATGCTATGTATTGTATATCTACACACTGAATTTGGGGATCTCATCTTCTGTAAAAATGCATATTTTTAGTCCCTCTCTAATGTTGTAGGACTGATTTTTTGGTTTTGAGCATTGTAGATATCACTTGCTTTGTAAATCCTCTCTTTTTCCGTATTTTTGCAAGCTATTGTTGTCATATCTATGCTTACAATTTGGCCATGTTTTGTACTGAAAAGATGCTATTTTTGGGGCTTCCTTGCTACTTTTTTTTCTGTCATGTGTCAATTTTGCATGTATAGCATAGCTGTAGGCCATTTCGGGGGCTAAATATCACATTTCGGGAACATTCTGGGCATCGGGTGCATTTTTATCATCATTTTGAGGCTGTTTTCCGTTCATTTAGTTGCTGGAATTTAGTTTGCATGCTTGCATATCATTTCCATGCCATTTTGTGCCTTTTTGTCATTGCCTCGGTTTGCGTGCCCGTGGGCACGCACTTCGAGGTGCTCCGTTTTCATTCATCGGCCTCCTATGTGAGTGAGCTGAGGCTCTCCCATGTTGGTGTAAGCCCATCGCGGCATTCCGTATGCCATTTTATTCCATTTCATTATCGCTTCGGTTTGCGTGCCTGTGTGCACGCATTTCGAGGCACTTCGGTTTTATCCGATTTGCATTTCACATCATCGCCTCGGTTCGCGTGCCTGTGTGCACGCATTTCGAGGCACTTCGGTTTTATCCGATTTGCATTTCACATCATCGCCTCGGTTTACGTGCCCGTGTGCACGCAGTTCGAGGCACTTCGGTTTTATCCGATTTGCATCTCACACCATGCCTCGGTTTGCGTGCCCGTGGGCACGCATTTCGAGACATCTCAGTTTAGTCTCATTGTATATCATATTCCATGTCATTTCATACCTTTATGTCATTGCCTCGGTTTGCGTGCCCGCGGGCACGCATTTCGTGGCACTTCATTTTTATCCGACGACCTCTTATGTGAGTGTGGCTGAGACTCCACTCATGTTAGTGTAAGTCCATTTGCATTGTGCATGCCATTTTATGCCTTAAGATCATTTCCTCGGTTTGCGTGCTTGCGTGCACGCATTTCGAGGCATCTCATTTTCATAAGCATTGTGCATGCTAAATTATATATTAGATCGCATTCATGCCTATTTGCATTGCATTCATACATTTCCTCGGTTTGCATGCCTGCGTGCACGCATTTCGAAGCATCTCATTTTCATAGCATTGTGCATGCTAAGATTGTATTTTAGTCGCATTCATGCATATCATGCATATTGCATCGCGTTCGGGATAGGCAGTAGCCCGGGCACGGGAAACGAGGCACGTTTCGTACTCCGAGTGACGGAACGGGTCTCAATTCCCAAGTCACCGACACTCCGGATTACCCATGATGGAGTTAGGTTTTATTGTAGCATCCATGTGCATTCATCCTATATTGAGCTGTGCAATTCGACTCCTCGGCCATCATGCATCGATATGCGTGATTGGTGGCACGAGGATCGAGGCATGCATATATTTGTGAAATACATTGCTATGCCCCTCTTCTGCTCTCTGTTACAGCAAAATCAAGAATCAGCAACTTTCCGGAGTTGGGCATGCCTTTCGAGACACATCGCAAACAGAGGCTAATTGGGGCATCCCAGTGGATTTCAACGCCAAGACAGCCCAACATGCATTATTCATCAGAATCGAGGCAGCCCCCTGGCCTGCGCGCCAGTTTACAGTTTTCTTAGTTAATTTGTAAATTAATTAGGAATCTGTATATTTCGGACTGTAATATTCTTTTATTCGGGTCTGTATTATTATTTATTCGGACCCTCTGCGCGAGGGCAATGTTGTAATAAGGGTGTGTGAGTGTGATGTATGTCTTCCAACCCCCATTTCTTTCTCCCTTTTATTTATCCGCTTACGATGGTTAGATATAGGGCATATTTCAATTAGCATAACAGTATGACAGCATGTTTGCATCATTCATCTGTTTTGCACGCACCGGGCTTGGCGCATCATACAAACTACATCTGTATTTCAATTCCAAAATGAATACATGTTAGTTGTAGCATTCCATATGCCATGTTTAGAATAGCCGAGCCTGCCATAGTTGCATTTTGCATATGTTGCATTAGGCATTTCTGTATATGTAGGATCATGCATGATTTCTAATCAGTTTTCTGTTTTGGCTTGGAGTACTCGGTAAGTGGTTATGCTTTAGCATCCTCGCATGCGTGTGAGTGTTGCCATGATAGCATGCTTGCCATGAGGCTAAATGCTTATGTGATATAACTGCCTTGAATGCCTGTGGGTGGAGGTTGAGTTATCTGAATTGGGACAAATCACTGATTGTTTGTTTTAAGCCCACTAGATAGTGGCAAAATCATGTTTTCTAAGCCCACCCGAGGGTGGCAAATCCGCATTTTAGCCTACCTGCGGGTAGCACCATCACACCGTTTTCAAACAAACAAACATGAAATGTTTTGTTCCAATTCGGACGGCCCAGTCTATACTTGTTTGCTGTGCGCATCACGTAGTAACCTAGGCTAATAACCGGAATAAGAATTCACAATGTTTTCAAAAACAGATATCATGGTTAGTAGAGGCCGGTCTTTGACCGGGCGAGAAGGGGTGCTCACGATGTGACCTTCCCTAATCGCACCCAAGTTCCCGAGCCAACTTTGGTGATGACGGACACGTGGCCTTTCGGCACCGAGTCAGGGTTTCCTAAATTTCCCATTTTAAAAATATTTAGGTGGCGACTCTGTTATCTGGCAAAGCAGTCCATGTTTGGCACTTCTTTCAAAAAATCTGTTTTTCTTCAAAACGATTTGCCGGATTTGGACTCTTTGGTTCAGATTTAGAACCGTAACAAAATCGAGTCCGAACTGTAGCGAGGTCCCCCGCGGGCGTTGTTACAGTTTCTGGCGACTCTGCTGGGGAGTTAGAGAACTTGACTCGAACTCATGATATCTGGTTTTGACTACGCTTGTGTGTTTCTTTGCATTGCATTTGCATTGGTGCGCCTAGGACACCGTGTTTGCCATATGCCATTCCCGAACGATTTGCCGGAGACTTGTCTTGTCAAGTCATGTCCGTAAGGCTGATCGGCTCTGGGCTCTGACAGCATGGGAACACAAACCCCGGTTTTACCGGGGCACCCTCTTTGACCATTCGACCTAGTGCATATTCGGATCCATAGTGACCATTCCAAATTAGGACAGGTTGCTTACCCGTTTATAGGTTGTTTGAAACCGCTGCGTGCATAGTGAACCCCTAGTTCCTGACAAAATAGGACAGGGAAACCCTACCCCGACATAGGGGTGTTTTGGCTCTCACTTATCTGCTATGTGCTTGCTAGAGTGCGTCTTTACAGGGAATGCATGTATCAATATGAGTTTGGGCATCAGGCCTGCGGGCATCAGTTTTGAGTTGGCATGATACGCCTGCGGGCATCAATCAGTTATTTGGGAATTAGTCGTCTGCGGATATCCGATTCAGTTTTGGGGAACAGTGATACAGGGATATTGACCAGTATTTGAGGACAGTGTATAGCCAGCTTACCAACTGTGTGTTGTTGTATACCCGACCGTGTGTGGTGTATTCAATTTAAGCCGTTATGCTGCCCGTTTTATTTCTGGTCATTTATTTCCTTTTGCTTTATTATCTTTTTGCTAGGGCAGTTTGTGGCACGATTGCTTCCGAGCCAGTCGATACTCCCCAAGCAATTTGGACACGAGGTTGCCGACTCAACCGATCCGAGGATCTAGTTGACAGACATCCAGTGTTCCACTCTTTACCCCCAGTCACTAGAAGAAAGCCGAGAAGGCACAATCTGTCAGAGCACGGATCACTGGAACAACAGTTTACTCTAGTGTCAGACAGTCGGGTTGAGATTCCTGTTTCTGCTATAGAGATACACTTGCCGGTTACTCAGATGGAACAACAGAATACAGCAATGGAGGCGATGATGCGCCAGATGAGTGAAAGCATGAAACAAATGCAAGATGATGCTATCCGCCAGGCGGAATTTTCCAAACAGCAGGCCGCTGTCATGGCCCAACAGTCTGAGCTGATCACCAGATTACAACAGCAGAACGCCGCATCTGCTTCACACCAGGTCCCTCCTCCACTAGGGGCACATCAGGTTCCTCCTCCACCCGGGGCCCCATTACCTGAGCAGATATCTACTGGCCAGAATGCTCCTCCGAATCTCCAGAATACCCAGAACACCCAAAATACCCTCCCAAACCCACAGAACGCTCTGCCAAACTTCCAAAACACCCAAGATGACACGGGTCTTCCAACGGGGCTGGCTCCGCCCCCGCTTCCGCCGCAACTGTCTAAACACATTACACCCAATCACCCGGACTCTCCATTCGAGTTCGAGGTAGACCAGACAGCTCTGAAATTGAGCAAGTTGGAAAAACTCTTCAAGAAGTCACAAGGGGTGAAGGCCATCCCAGATATTGAGGACGGCTATACTGACGTGGCCGTGACTTTGCCAGACAGATTTAAGATGCCCCAGATCGACCGTTTTGATGGGTCTGGGGACCCCATGGTTCATCTACGGCTGTTTTCAGATATCTTGAGGCCAATGGGCTTAACCAGACTGCAGAAGCTCTCGCTTTTTGGCCGAACCTTGTCAGGAGTGGCCGCCAACTGGTATGCAAAGTTGGATAATGATGTCAAGAGGAATTGGGACGAGATGGCTGGGGCCTTTGTTGCACAATACTCATATAACACACAGATCGAGATTACCACTCGTGATCTCGAGACAACAAGGCAGGAACCCAAGGAGTCTTTCTCTGACTTTGTAACCCGGTGGAGGGCAAAGGCATCGATGATGACCTTAAGGCCCACAGACAGAGATCAGATCCGGATGATTGTGCGCAATCTCCAACCCGGGTTAATGAAGAAGATGATTGAAGTTCCCTTCCCCACCTTCGCAGATCTGTATGATATGGGGATGCAGATTGAAGATGCGATGAAGCAGGGTCTGTTTGACCAAGACTGGGAACAGCCCTGGCGGACATTCAACCGAAACAACAATGCGGGCCCGAGTGGCTCTACCAATGCAAGAACTTCAGAGGTCGGAATGGTCACCACCAATCCCCCTTCCCAACCAAGGCCCGCAGCGGCCACACCTTTTTCTGATGCATCTGGGAGCAGTAACCAAGCTTCGAGATACCAATCCAGGGGTCAGCGAACCTTCTCTCCACTACATATGCCTTTGACCAAAGTCCTCGGGGTTCTAGTCAGAAAAGGGCATCTGAAACCCTTGGAACCGAGGCCCCCTCCAAATCCACTCCCTCCTTCCCATAACCCAGCCAAATATTGCAAATACCACCAGCAGCATGGTCATGATACCGACCAATGTTACAGGCTGCGTCATGAGGTTCAAGATCTCATTGACAAAAACATCATTCTACCTCCCGAGCGACCCAACGTTACAACCAACCCACTCCCAGCACATAACCAAGACCCACCCAAAAGAATCAATCTCATCCAAACTGGGGACGTGCTTTACAACCCTAGTATCTACATTACTCCCTCCCACCTACCCAAGCCAGAGGTGATCCTGCCTGACAGCACTGATTTGTGCATGATGGACACCTCTACAACCCAACCTGAGCCAAAGGTGGTGACCACCGAAAATGAAATTGGGCAGGCTTCCGAGGAGAGCAGAGTTGTTGAGTCTGGGGTGGAGCAATCTGAGAATTTAGCTGGCAAAGCTTATGATCCGAGTGGATATATCTTGTCAATGAGCCAGTCTAAGCTGAGTGTGGGGCCGCCGGAAGAGGCCGAGTTGTGTATGATCCGAGGGGACAAACTTGAATCAGTGGAGGATGGTTTGACAACGATGGAAAAGGACTTCGCCAATCTCCAATTTTTCAATGATCAGGAATCAGGGGACGCATCAATTAACTGGTTTGAAGACGAGGAGTCAGCGGAAGTCGTTGGGTGGTTGGATGATCAACCAGATATTGTACCATTTGTGGCCGGAAGGGCCGAGGATCAGACTGAATTGCCGGAGAGCGCCGGCACGAAGAATTCCGCTCGGGACCAAGACATTTTGAAAACCGAACAATTGACACTGGAGGAACAAGAAAAGAAATGGGATTCTGAGAGGATCCGAAAAGCAAAGAACCATGAGGATGTTGAGAATGCTGTGAGCACAAAAACTGAACATGCTGTGAGCATGTGGGAGGAAAATGCTGAGAGCGCAAACAAGCCGGAACCAGACAGGTGCCTGCTAGATGCTAATGGAATGTGGTGGGAAGATGACGACTTGTATCTCGCCCACACAGACGAAGATTGGGCAGGTGGCCAACCGGACAGCACCTGGTACCTCGAAGAAGTGGACCATATGACTAGAAGTGGGCGGTATTTCAAGCCCCCACACCTTGATCAACCCGAGGCATCAGGAAAAGATAAGGAAGCAGAAAAACAGAGAGAGAAGCAAGTTGAAGAAGAGGCTGTATTGAAACAGTTAAAGAAAATACAAGTAGACATCTCCATCTGGGGACTGCTTATGGCTTCAAGGGTGCACAGACAGGCTGTCCTCTCTGCTATGGACAAAGCCAAACTCTCTATCGAAACTACGCCAGAACAACTAGTTGGGCTGGTCTTTCCGGGAGGAGGTTCCCCGGCGTTGACCTTTTCGGATAAGGAACTGCCGCCTGAGGGCGTGGATCATAATAGACCCCTCTACATCTCTGTAGAATGCAGGGACAAATGGATTCCGGTGGTACTTGT
>CM039316.1:202065160-202087848 GCA_022316695.1 Camellia oleifera
CACCATTTTGAATCGCAAAATACCAGCAAAACCGAACACCCAGAAGGTGTGCATTCCTCAAACCGGCCAAAAGGGCTTTGTATTTGGCCTCGTTATTTGATGCTTCGAAGTCGAGTTTGACGACCTGCTCAATTATTGCACCGGGGAGCCATGATTACTACTCCAGCTCCGCTGCCTGTTGATGATGATCTATCTAGTACAACTGCCAAATGTCCCCAACATAATTCTCCAGTTCGGCTTAGGTCGAACTTCATCGATTTGAAGTCGGCAAGACCCCCAGTGAATCGGCCACAAAGTCGGCAAGCACCTGTTCCTTGATTGAGGTTCTAGGTAAAAACTGAATGTCGTACTGGCCGATTCAAGAGCCCCTTTGAAACGTCCTGATGCTCCGCACTATGTAGCACTGATCGAAGGGGGTAATCTGTTAGCACCCCGATGCTATGCCCCTGGAAGTAATGCATCAATTTTTTGCCGCCATGACTAGGGCGAGGATGAGTTTTCCAGCAGAAGGTAGCGTGTTTCGGCGTCGACCATTTCCTTGCTCACATAATATACTGGCCACTGCCTCCCAGCTCTTCCTTTATCAGTACGGCATTGACGGCCCGGTCGAAAACTGCCAGATACAAAATGAGCGGGTCACTTGCCTAAGGTGTTGTTAAGAGTGGGAACTGATCAGAGGTAGGTTTTGAGGTCGTTGAAAGTGGCTTCGCACTCGGTGGACCATTCAAAAGCCTTGCCCTGCCTTAGTGTATGAAAGAATTATCGGCAGCGGTCCGTGGAACGACTGATGAACCTGTTAAGTGAGGCGACCATCCCCACTAACTTCTGAACCTCCTTGACCGATCGAGGGGGCTGAGTTCCAAATTGCTATGATTTGCCTTGGATTGGCTTTGATTCCTCGTGGTTGCACTGTAACCCAAGAATTTGCCAGAGTCGATCCAAACGCACATTTGGAAGCGTTCAGCTTCATTTCATATTTGCGTAGAATGCCGAATGTCTCATCCATATCGGCTATATGATTCTGCTCTCCTTGGATTTGACCACCTGTTATCAATGTACACTTCCATAGTGTGGCCGAGTTGCTCTTTGAACATGGTGGTGACTAGTCTCTGGTAAGTTGCTCCTGCATTCTTCAGCCCAAAAGGCATAACCTTATAGCAATAGGTTCCTCTTGGGGTGGGAATGCAGTTTTGTCTTGGTCCTCCGGATGCATAGCAATTTGATGGTAGCCTCTGTAGGCATTGATGAAGCTCATACGCTGATGACGTGCTTAGCATCTACTAGTTGGTCTATCTCAAGGAGAGGAAAACAATCTTTGGGACAGGTTTTTTTAGGTCCGTGAAATCAACAGACGCGCCAGGTCCCATTTTTCTTCTTCACAACCACAATATTAGAGAGCCATGTAAGGTAAGTCACTTCCCTGATTGCCCTGGTGTCAAGCAACCGGTCAACCTTTTTAACAACTGCGGCAGTGTGCTCTACGGCTGATCACGGCTTTTCTGAATAATCGGCTTGCATTTAGGGTCAACATTTAAACGGTGTTGTGAAATAGACGAATCTACACCCGTCATCTCATTGGAGTCCACGCAAATACATCAGGTTGCCGAGCAGGAAGGAAATTAGCTGCTGTCTATCGGCTTGATTGAGGGAGGCGCCAACCATGAAGACCTGTCTGGGTTACCGTTGATTTCAACTTGATCTAGGTCTTCCGTGGCCTTTTCATTTGGGAGCCGCCCAACATCGTTGAGGCTCTCCGATCTGTTACCTCAATGAGTTCACTTGCAACTCCTTTGGTGTCTTTTGAGCAAGGAGATAACATGCTTGTCCCGATTTCTGAGAGCCACAGATTTGCTCAATGCCGCGTTCTATCAGGAAGCGTAGCAGCTGATGATAGGTGCTTGGCATGGCCTGCATAACATACAACCAAGATCGCCCCATGAGATTATACGGCGATGGCAGCTTGACGACCAGAATTCCACATCCACTGTTCGGGAGCCCGCTCGAACGGGTAGTGTGATTTTCCCCAATGGTACTCTAGATTGGCGTTGAAGCTGAATAATGGATAAGGGGCCGGAGAGATCCAATTCAGAGACGCCGAGTTTGGTAAATATCTTGTAGTACAACCTCCGATGTGCTCCCCGGATCAATGAGTACGTGCTCAACTGTGAATCGGTTTACGCGTAACTCAATTACCAATGGATCGATGTGGGGAAGTATCACTCCGGCCAAATCTGAATCATCAAAAACAATGCTCGTAGCTTCATGGGCCGTTTAACCGGAGTGAGTTGACTTTGAGGGTCGGGATTTGACTGAATCGTATGTACCGTGGATGACATTGGCAGGCTGTATATCATATGGATTACGCCGAGTGGAGGGGAATCCTGTCTTAAGGCTATTGTTTTGGTTGAGTTGCCTTTTCGGACGTACTGTTGTAGCCGACCATCTTGTATCAATTCCTCCAAGTGATCTTTCAATGCATAACAACTCTCAGTATCATGGCCATGGTCCTTGTGATACTCACATCTTTTATCACGCCTTCTCGTGTCGGGAGGTCCCCCATTTTGGACGGCCATTTGAAGAACGGAAGGTGTTGGAATTTGGACATGGCCGCGCTGATCGGCTCTGTCAACTCCGTATATTCTTGTTGGCGCGCCTCGTGCGCCTGCTATCAACTTGCAGTTGTTCAATTGCTCGGTGGGAGCATTGGTTGCTTGATCGGCAGGAATCCCATCTCTTGTCTCGTTTAGCCTGATGCCATGGCTTGGGGCTCTGAGGTGGCATAGAATTTATTGGCTGAGCAATTTCAAAAGGGGCCGGCTTGTTAGCCACGTTTCCGGCTTTAACTCGCAAGGCGTCATCCTTCACTTTGCAATATTCCTCAACTTTCTTTATCAATGACCAGACTGTTTTGGGGGGTCTTCTAGTTAAGGAACTGTGGAGAACACTGTTAGGATGTAAACCCATTTGAAGGCGATGATGGCCATGGAGTCGTTGCAGGCGTCATCGACAAGATTAAAGCACTCCCAATAGCGTGCCAAATATGCTCTTAGTGTTTCTCCTGGCTGGATCTGCATTGCCCAGGGAGAGTCGGCTTGTTTTGGCTGGACCTCGTTGGTGATGAATCTGGCCTTGAAGGATTTTTGTAATTGATGGAAACTTTGATCGAAGCTGGCTCCAGTTTATAATACCACCTGACAGCCAATGGTCCAAAACTGCCGGGAAATATTTGGCACATGAGGGCCTCGTCGTCTGCATACAATGTCATGGCTTGCTTGTAGTGACGGATGTGATCAGTGGGGTCTGATTTTCCATCATAGAGAGTGAACGACGGAGCTTTGAACTTTTTAGGCAAACCGCCCTTGCGATCCGTCGCACAAATGGATTATGCTGGTCTTCCTCATCTGAACTGTTTCTTCTGCACTTATGCCTTATACGTTGACTTTCTTCAGAGGAATTGGAAGTCTCGGGTCGTCCTTTCTTCTTGGGCTCCGGGGGATAATGAGTCGGAATTGCTATCAGTGTCTTGTTGTCGGGCTCGAGGTCGTCGGCCACCTGCCTTCAGAGGTCGTTTTGGATCTTGGCGTACAGCTTGTTTGGACTTTGCCACTTCTAAGGGTAAGTCTGACGGAGACATTCGTTCTCAACGATCATGTTCTCCAACCTCTGTTCATTTGCTTTGCTTGTTCCATGATCGCTTGTATTGCCTATGCTCTGAAGTCGAGGGTGAGGCGAAGTTCAAAGCGCGTCTTGCGGGGATAGTCTCCGGTCCAAGCATGTTTGCTGGAGTGAGGTCATCTCTCTAAGTGGTTTCATCAGTGACTATCGGAGGGTCTTCTGTTACGCCTGTCATGGATGTATTTGAATATTCCCACAGACGACACCAATTGTGGGGATGTGGTTTGGAAATACTCTTCAGATCCTGGGACGCTAGTGATCCTCGGCTAGTCACTTGAAAAAGAATTAATACTCTGGTCGGGGTGCCAAATTAGCACTCCGACGGGCAAGTCATCTCTACTCTCTGAATTACTTATATTTTAAGTAAAGTGTAATAGTTCTCACACATACCTCTTCCTGGCTGATGTTCTTATATTATATCTTTTCTTTCTTGGGCCTTGGGATTGGGTCCACTTTCAATTCGCCATTCGGCTTTAATTGTAGCAAATCGCTTTTCACTCGACCCCTTGCTCGACTGGCTATTTAGCCGAATAGGATAGGATTTGAGCATGCAGGACGGCGCCGAGTGCTATATATTTGACTCCAAGTTCGACTATTCGACATCTCTACGACTCCCATTATTCGGCCCCCACAGTATCTACTTTGAATACCTTACTTGTTGTGTTGAAAGTCGCCATATCTTATTTGTTGTGTGGTGTTGTCTATGCTTTGATTATCTTTTGGTTTCCTTTGCTTGGTTTTCATGTCAGCAGTCTCATTCTAATAATAATTAATTTCGCAAACATGTCTGTAACCTCCATTTTCTCTTTTTTTTTTCTTTTGTTCGAGAGTTGTCTCAAAAGATTGATGGTTATTCAAGGCATGGGAAAGAGAGCTATGCTCAATGTTAAGGCGTATTCCCTTTTCATGCTTTGGATCACCTCTCATTTGAAATTTCTTCTTACTTAATGGACTTAACTATCACTTTGGACAAATGGACTAAAGAATGGAAATGACTAATAAAATGGGCTTAAAACCAATGAAATCGACGTAAAGAAAATGAGTTAGATTGCTTGGGTTCGGCTGGACGTTATGCTGAATCCATCATGTCAAGAGTCGTCACACATCAATTCATGATATTTGATGAATCTTGAAGTATCTCTACCTCCTTCTTTGAGCTCACTTTATGATAGGAGGGAGGAGTGTTGTTTTCATTGCATTTATTGATTTTTGTCCAATTGTCTCTGAAATCATCAAGCGATCAACTTGCTTATTGACGGTTTTGGAACTAAGTTCGTTCTTCTCTTGAGCCTCTCCATGACAGAGGAGTAGAAGGTACAAATAGAGCTTAGAAAAAACTCTGTCTGCACCATTTTCACGTAAGAGCATAGAAGCAGACTTTTGCATAAAATCAGGGCACAGCCCCTTGTTTGGACCCGGCCAAGCCTCATTGGGGACCGACTGGGCTCGAATGTTTGGTAAAACAGTGTGTTTTGTAGAAATAGAGGGCAGTGGCTGAAAGTGAAACAGGGCAGATTCCCAGTGAGGCAAACAGAGCTGCTTCTGAAAACAGTCAAGTGCATGCAATCCTTGTGCATCTTTGTTTATATCAATCTTGTAAATTAATGTTCCCATTATTGTTGTAATTAATTAATTATCATTAGTTAGCATTGTTGTAATTATTATTAATGTTTTCGTAATTATCATAGTTAGTTAACTTAGCTAGCTAGTTTTATTGTTCATCATTGTTGTAATAACTTAGTTAATTAGTTATTTATTCATTCATTGGTTTGATAATAGTTAGTTTATTTCGGACACTCGGGTATTCATTCAGACCCTCTTGTGCAAGGGCAAATTGTAATAATGCGTGTATGTCTTCTAACCTCACGTCTTTCTCCCTTTTATTTATCCGCTTATGATGGATAGCAGAGCATCATATTTCATTTAGCATTGTTCATGTATAAAGCATTCATCTGTCTTGCATACATTAGGCTCAGTGCATCATTCTAACTCACATTGTTATTTATTACTTCTTTGAAAACGTGCTCAAATTGCATGCTATCAAATTGATTCACATGTCATGTTAATAGTTGAGCCAATTTCAATTGCATATCGCATATGTTGCATTAGTCATGTTGTATTATTTTGGAGCATGCATGTTCTAATTCTATTGCTTTGTTTGGCTTCCCTTGGAGTATTAGGTGAGCATTTATTGCTTTAGCATATCGCATGTGTGTGATTGTTGCCACGTCAGCATGAATGCCATGGCGCTAAGTGCTTAATTGATATAACTGTTTGAATGCCTATGAATGAAGGCTAATTGTTTAAATTGGGATTTTGCTTAATGTATATAGAAGCCCACTTTTTTACGTGGCATGTATTCAAACAATTTTCAAACAAACATGAAATCAAAGTGTTCCAATTTTTGCAAAGTCTCTATACGTGTGTGCAACACATAGTAATGTTAGCTTAATAATCGAAATAAGAGCATATACTGTAAATAAGAATCACATCATGATTAGTAGAGGCCGATCTTTGATCGGGCGAGTGGGGTGCTCAATTCATGACCTTCCCCTCTCGTACCTTATTTCCCAAGTCGAGACACTTTGGTGATGACGGATAAGTGGCCTTTGGCATGAGTCACGGGTTTCCTAAATTTTTTAAAACATTTAGGTGGCGACTCCATAATCTGACAAAGTAGTCCATTTTTGGCATTTTTGATTCAAAATCGATTTTTCAAAAGATTTGCCAGATTTGGACTCTTTTGTGTTTATCTATTTCACATTGCACTTGTGAGATCAAATTCAAACCACGGAGTCCGAACTGTAGAGCTATTGTATCTAAAAAGAGCACAAAAAGCAAGCTACAATTTCTGGCTACTCCGCTGGGGATTTAGAGAACTTGATTTGAATTTCATGATGTGAAATTTTTTTGCATATATATGTTCTTTGCATTGCATTTGCATTTGTTACTTTAAGTCACTGTGTTGTCCATTTGCTATTCCTGGACGGCTTGCCGAAGGCTTGCCTAAAAAACTTACCAAAAGGCTGGTTGGTCATGGGCTCTGTCATGTTGGAAACACAACCCTTGGATCTGGATTACCATTGTACTGCTTGATCCTCCTTTCACTTCTCGGTGTTAGATGTGAGAAGTATATTAGGTAGTCTTGCTGAGGTACCATTTTTTTGACCATTTGGCCTAGCTGCATATTGTAAAGCCATAGTGACTGTTCCAAACTAGAACAGGATGCTCACCCGTATGTAGGATTGTGTGAAACTGCTTGATTAAATAGTGAACCCTAGTTCATGACAAAACTAGGATAGGCTAACCCCTTCATAAGGGTGCTCTCTTAAACTGATGTGTGTTTTACAGTGAAACTGTACAAGAATGTGCATATCAATTGCAAGGTTGTATCTGTTTTGGGGCAGGATTTAGTGTGGAGTACAATTCTATAGCTTTGAGCATGTCTGTGTTGATAATATCTTAGCTGAGTGCTATGCGGTTTTTGATTACTGTTCTTTTCTTTATTTTCTTTTTCTAGGTAGTTAAGAACCATAGCTTCAGAAAATTCAGATATCCCCCAAGTACTTTGGATCTAAGTCGGAAGACTTTGCAAGGCTGGGGATCTTGTTCGGGGATAACCTGTGTTTACCTCACTCTCACTGGTTACAAGATGGAGAAGAACCAGACAGAGTTTGCTAGTCCAATTCTTATAGCAATTACCTCTCAGCTCACCTGTGTTTAGTCTAGTTCAAGAGAAGTCATCCACTTCCAGTCCGATTCAAAACTAGTCACCTATTCTAATGGCACAGTATCCCCCGACTAATATAGAGGAACTACTATTCCATCTGCAACAAACAGTTGAGACCCTACAACATCATGTGACCTGTTAGGCCAAGGTTATAGACCATCAGGCCGAGGTCATAACTAGGTTACAACAACAGCAACCAGAGTCGGCTGCGGCCTTTGCATCCCATGCACCTACCACGGCTATTCCTGTGGCCAGTGCCATTGCTAATATTGCCAATGCTCAAGATCCACAAAACCAGGGTAATCCAGTTTTTCCAATCGAAACAGAGCCAATCCTAGCACAAGCTTCCAAAGCCCCAGTTTATCAGACCAAGGCTCCATTCGAGTTCGAGGTTGACCCAACTGCACTCAATGTCAACAAAATGGAGAAACTATTCAAAAGAGCACAAGGGGTTAACTCGATCCCAGACATAGAGGATGGATACACTGATTCGTACATTGATCATTTTGACGGTTTCGGGGATCCGATGGTTCACTTGCGACTGCTTTCAGATATCTTGCGGCTGATAGGCTTAACTAGACTACAAAAGCTGTCTCTCTTTGGTAGCACCATGTCGGGTATAGCGGCCATTTGGTATGCTAAGTTAGAAGATTCCGTCAAACAGAATTGGGAGGAGATGGTCAAAGCCTTCATTTCTCAGTACTCTTACAATATACAGATTGAGGTCACAACTCGTGATCTCGAGGTAACATGCCAAGAGCCGAAGGAGGGTTTCTCTGAATTTGTGACAAGATGGAGAGCTAAAGCCTCGATGATGGCCATGAGGCCTTCCAAGAAGGACCAGATCAGAATGGTCGTCTGGAATCTGCATGGCAACTTGTTGCAAAAAATGATTGTGCTTCCATTGTTTATGTTTACAGAACTTCATGAAATGAGAGTGCAAGTCGAAGATGCCATAAAGCAAGGGCTTATTACAGACGAGAAGGAGTCGGCAACAAGGCCATTTGTTCGCAATTCCAATGCTGCCAATGGTAGCACAGTTACAACGTCCATTGGATGTAAGTGTTTTCACCATGACAAAAACTGTTGACCCCTTTGCCCATATAGAACCACAAACATCGTCCAATCCTACCCGACCACCAGAGGACTTTTAACCAGCTATACATGACCCTTTCTAAAGCCATGCAAGTGCTGATAAAAAAAAGGGTACCTCAAACCCTTAGAACCTTGTCACTCCCCGACCTTCTTCTACCCAAGCATAATCCCTGCAAAGTACTATGCTTTCACTAGCAGCATGGTCATGACACTGACCAGTTCTGCCATTTGCGTCATGAGATTCAGGATCTCATTGACAACAAGGTTCAGAAACCAAATGTAACCACAAATCCCACTCCTAGCCCATAATCAAGTCCGTCTACCTCGGAACCTTAACCGTATCCATACACTGGCCATCTCTTATGACCCCAGCGTATATATTACCACCCCCTCTCATCTACCGAAACCAATATTGTTCATTCTCAGATGGCACAAATTTGTACATGATATGGCGCATTTAAGCCACAACCTGAGCCTCACAATGTGGTGGCAATACCTGTGGTAAAGGAGGGTTTGGCCTCGAAAGAGGTATTGGCCTGTCGTCGGAGTGTCCTGGGGATTTGTTTGAAAAGGCATATGATCTGAGTTGCTATATTGTGCCAAATAGTCAAACCAAGCCTGAATTGGTGCTACCAATCTCGAAAGGCATCAATGTGGTCAGGGAGGATAGCCTGAGCCTAGGGTTGGATGATCTGGCAGACCTCAAAAAGGATTTGGATAACCTACAGTCTTTGATGTGCATGATTAGGGAGATGTACAGATCGGGTGGTTCAACCTGAATGGATCGACTAATAACACTAGATGGTTGAGTAATGAACTAGACAAGGAAGAAGAAACTAGGATGAAACCAAAGGGAAATGAAGGCAGAGGTAGCTGTAGTGACCAGGAAGGTTGATGAGAAAGGAAAACTACCGGAGGGCACATGTGCGGGAACCCAAGTTAAAAAATGGGAGTTATGACACCACAGACACTGAACAAGAAGCTATGCTGATGTAGTTTAAGAGAGAAAGAATTGAGAACAGCCTGAAAATCGCAACCACCTGTCGCGCTAAGGGGGGACACTTGTATTGTAAAAATGATTCAAGTAGAGCCGGACAATTGTTTGTCGGCAACCGAAGACGAGTGGTGGGATGACAATGATTTGCATTTGGGCCATATCGATGAAGATTGGAGAGACTGCATTCTGGATAATACATGGTATGCGGAGGAGATAGACCATCTTACCCGCAGTGGATGGTATTTTAAACCACCGCACCCGGATCAAGTAGAGGCGTCTGAAAAGGACAAGGAGGCTGAGAAACAGAAAGAAAAGCAACTAGAAGAGGAGTTAGTACTGAAATAGCTTAAGAAAATCCAAGTTGATATCTCTATCTAGGGACTCCTCATGGCCTCATAGGTGTACCGACAGGCAGTATTGTCGGCAATGGACAAGGCTAAATTGTCCATTGATACTACGCTCGAGCAACTTGTGGACCTGGTCTTTCCAGGTAGTGCTAAGCCAATGCTTACTTTCTCTGACAAAGAGCTGTCACCGAAAGGGTTGGCTCACAACAAACCATTGTATATATCTATAGAATGTAGGGAGAAGTAGGCACCGGTGGTGTTAGTAGATACCGGTTCTGCCATTAATGTTTGTCCTTCCCGCATTGCATATGCGGTTGGCCTTAAACCGGAAGACTTTATCCCCATAGCCCAGGTGATACAAACATATGATAACACAAGCAAAGAGGTTATGGGTACAGTGAAAGTGCAGGTTCAAGTAGGCCCGTCAGAGCAAGAGATTGAGTTTCATGTCCAGGATATATCGGCTACCTTTAATCTGCTGTTAGAGAGGCCTTGGTTACATCACGTGAAGGCAGTGTTCTCCACCCTCTATCAGATGTTAAAGTACCCTTATGAGGGAGAAGTAGCCATTGTTTTTGGGAACTTATCCATCCACCACCACCAGAGGTGACCACACTAGTGCTAAAGATCAACAATGGTGAGGAGAAAGTATTCCTCTCAGGATTCACTCTGGCTGAAGCCTGGGTAGTGCAGACAATTCTGGTTGCGGACGAAGGTATGTATGTTAATGCCCAGTCCATATATTTCATGAACAAGCTGCGGCATGTTCCAAGAATGGGACTTGAAAAGAGCGGACATAAAGGTGTTGCAGCATCGGCAGAGGTGCCACACAACCCGCATACCTTTGGACTGGGCTATGTGTCCACCATAGCGGACTGGATAAGAAAATGAGATGAGATAAAGGGCAGAGCTAAGGCCAAGAGAGTTGGAAAGCATTATGAGCTCGTCCACAGACCAATTCGGGGTACACTCAATGGCCGTTTTGTTCAAGAGGGAGAGGATTTTCCTTTTTGTGGCTTTCCCGAGCCTTGGGTAAATTCCTTAAAGAAGCACGTTGTCATGAACCAAACCTGCCCCTATGGATTAGAGTCATAACCAGCCAGTAATCACGAGATTACTTGTGACCTTAGTCAAAAAAATCAAAACGTATTTAATAATAAGGGGCCAAATTGTGGAAGAAAATTTTCAAAGTTTGTCCGTTGAGTTGTGCATACATGGCTTAACTAAACATTCATACATTCACATAATAACTCACACCATATGCATATTCACATTAAGTATGTCATACATACACCCAGGATTATTCAAAACCAGTGTCAACAAAAATTCAGATTATACACCAGGTTAGTCAACGTTGGTCATACATGGCCATAAAGGTTCAAAGAGCAGTAAAGCAAAAGCAAGGCCTCTTGCGTGAGGAGACTCTGGTTAATCTCTCAAAACATGGTTTCTCATTGCTTACTGGGGCTGGGCTACACATCCCGCTGTTCACCTACATACATAAAATATAAACAGTGAGCTAATGCCCAGTGCATAATACTAGAGTAAAGAGGTTAACGAATGAGATTCGTTCATGAATAGGTCTGTAACAACGCCCGCGGGGGACCTCGCTACAGTTCGGACTCGATTTTGTTACGGTTCTAAATCTGAACCAAAGAGTCCAAATCCGGCAAATCGTTTTGAAGAAAAACAGATTTTTTGAAAGAAGTGCCAAACATGGACTGCTTTGCCAGATAACAGAGTCGCCACCTAAATATTTTTAAAATGGGAAATTTAGGAAACCCTGACTCGGTGCCGAAAGGCCACGTGTCCGTCATCACCAAAGTTGGCTCGGGAACTTGGGTGCGATTAGGGAAGGTCACATCGTGAGCACCCCCTCTCGCCCGGTCAAAGACCGGCCTCTACTAACCATGATATCTGTTTTTGAAAACATTGTGAATTCTTATTCCGGTTATTAGCCTAGGTTACTACGTGATGCGCACAGCAAACAAGTATAGACTGGGCCGTCCGAATTGGAACAAAACATTTCATGTTTGTTTGTTTGAAAACGGTGTGATGGTGCTACCCGCAGGTAGGCTAAAATGCGGATTTGCCACCCTCGGGTGGGCTTAGAAAACATGATTTTGCCACTATCTAGTGGGCTTAAAACAAACAATCAGTGATTTGTCCCAATTCAGATAACTCAACCTCCACCCACAGGCATTCAAGGCAGTTATATCACATAAGCATTTAGCCTCATGGCAAGCATGCTATCATGGCAACACTCACACGCATGCGAGGATGCTAAAGCATAACCACTTACCGAGTACTCCAAGCCAAAACAGAAAACTGATTAGAAATCATGCATGATCCTACATATACAGAAATGCCTAATGCAACACATGCAAAATGCAACTATGGCAGGCTCGGCTATTCTAAACATGGCATATGGAATGCTACAACTAACATGTATTCATTTTGGAATTGAAATACAGATGTAGTTTGTATGATGCGCCAAGCCCGGTGCGTGCAAAACAGATGAATGATGCAAACATGCTGTCATACTGTTATGCTAATTGAAATATACCCTATATCTAACCATCGTAAGCGGATAAATAAAAGGGAGAAAGAAATGGGGGTTGGAAGACATACATCACACTCACACACCCTTATTACAACATTGCCCTCGCGCAGAGGGTCCGAATAAATAATAATACAGACCCGAATAAAAGAATATTACAGTCCGAAATATACAGATTCCTAATTAATTTACAAATTAACTAAGAAAACTGTAAACTGGTGCGCAGGCCAGGGGGCTGCCTCGATTCTGATGAATAATGCATGTTGGGCTGTCTTGGCGCTGAAATCCACTGGGATGCCCCAATTAGCCTCTGTTTGCGATGTGTCTCGAAAGGCATGCCCAACTCCGGAAAGTTGCTGATTCTTGATTTTGCTGTAACAGAGAGCAGAAGAGGGGCATAGCAATGTATTTCACAAATATATGCATGCCTCGATCCTCGTGCCACCAATCACGCATATCGATGCATGATGGCCGAGGAGTCGAATTGCACAGCTCAATATAGGATGAATGCACATGGATGCTACAATAAAACCTAACTCCATCATGGGTAATCCGGAGTGTCGGTGACTTGGGAATTGAGACCCGTTCCGTCACTCGGAGTACGAAACGTGCCTCGTTTCCCGTGCCCGGGCTACTGCCTATCCCGAACGCGATGCAATATGTATGATATGCATGAATGCGACTAAAATACAATCTTAGCATGCATAATGCTATGAAAATGAGATGCTTCGAAATGCGTGCACGCGGGCACGCAAACCGAAGAAATGTATGAATGCAATGCAAATAGGCATGAATGCGATCTAATATATAATTTAGCATGCACAATGCTTATGAAAATGAGATGCCTCGAAATGCGTGCACGCAAGCACGCAAACCGAGGAAATGATCTTAAGGCATAAAATGGCATGCACAATGCAAATGGACTTACACTAACATGAGTGGAGTCTCAGCCACACTCACATAAGAGGTCGTCGGATAAAAATGAAGTGCCACGAAATGCGTGCCCGCGGGCACGCAAATCGAGGCAATGGCATAAAGGTATGAAATGACATGGAATATGATATACAATGAGACTAAACTGAGATGTCTCGAAATGCGTGCCCACGAGCACGCAAACCGAGGCATGGTGTGAGATGCAAATCGGATAAAACCGAAGTGCCTCGAACTGCGTGCACACGGGCACGTAAACCGAGGCGATGATGTGAAATGCAAATCGGATAAAACTGAAGTGCCTCGAAATGCGTGCACACTGGCACGCGAACCGAGGCGATGATGTGAAATGCAAATCGGATAAAATCGAAGTGCCTCGAAATGCGTGCACACAAGCACGCAAACCGAGGCGATGATGAAATGGAATGAAATGGCATACGGAATGCCACGATGGGCTTACACCAACATGGGAGAGCCTCAGCTCACTCACATAGGAGGCCGATGAATGAAAACGGAGCACCTCGAAGTGCGTGCCCACGGGCACGCAAACCGAGGCAATGACAAAAAGGCACAAAATGGCATGGAAATGATATGCAAGCATGCAAACTAAATTCCAGCAACTAAATGAAGGGAAAACAGCCTCAAAATGATGATAAAAATGCGCCCGATGCCCAGAATGTTCCCGAAATGTGATATTTAGCCCCCGAAATGGCCTACAGCTATGCTATACATGCAAAATTGACACATGAAAGCAAAAACAGTAGCAAGGCAGCCCCAAAAATAGCATCTTTTCAGTACAAAACATGGCCAAATTGTAAGCATAGATATGACAACAATAGCTTGCAAAAATACGGAAAAAGAGAGGATTTACAAAGCAAGTGATATCTACAATGATCAAACCCAAAAAATCAGTCCTACAACATTAGAGAGGGACTAAAAATATACATTTTTACATAAGATGAGATCCCCAAATTCAGTGTGTAGATATACAATACATAGCATGCAAAATAAGGGTCAAAAGAGGTTTATAAAGAGAGGTATCATAAGCAATGACCAAAAAACTTGAGACCCTTACTAAAACTTGAAGAACAGACCAAAAAAAGACATTTTCTAAGCCTGATGAAGGCTGAAATCCGAAGCTAAGCAAGCCTAACAAAGCATGCAATTTTACGGAAAATATGGAAGATTACAAAGCAAGTACCAAAACCAATCATCAAATGGCCTAAGACCCTTAACAAAGAATGAAAAATGGACTAAAATAAGGCACTCTCTAGGCCTGATGAAGGCTGAAATCCGAAGCATGGTGAGCTTAAAAAAGCATGCAAAATGAGAGTGGAACAAGAATTCAAAGCAAGTAGCATGTAGAGCAACAAAACCAAGTTGAGCCCTTCTTCAAAGTTGAAGAGGGGATCAAACTAAGCACAATATAAGTAGGTTTCATGCTCCAACTCAGATTTAAAATAGGCCAAAACACTCATGCAATTTTACGGTAAAATGGAGGAATTACAAAGGAGGTGCATGCTAGAATCACCAAACATGGTTGAGCCCTTATTCAATGTTGAAGAGGGGCTCAATATAAGCCTACTAACAGTTTACATCAGTCTCGAAATCAGATTACTCATAAGGCAAATAAAGCATGCAAATTAATGGCCTAAAGAGTGGTATTGAAGGAAGTATATCATGGAGACACCAAATGAAGTTGAGCCCTTCTACAAAGTTGTAGAGGGGCTCAAAATAAGCCCAAAACCAGTAGGGGTCGGAGCCCAAAACAAAAGGGAAATAGGGTAAAGAAATGACTCAAGAAAATGTAAGAAAAAGGGATTTAGTAACTTACCCTTGAAGACAAGTCTTTTGCCTCTTCTTGCCTTGATGAAAGTTGCTTCTAAGCCTCTGAAGAAGCCTTCTTTGTTGCTGGAATGGAGTTGTTGATGGTGGTGCTTGGAGTTGATGAAGGATTGGTCTAGATGCTTGAAGGGTTGTTCAAGGTTTTGGCTATGGAAATGGAGGCTATGGAAGAGGGGCTCTTGAGAGAAAATGTTCCAACCCTAGCAAAGGAGGAGGGCAGCCCTTTAAATAGGCCAAAAAGAGTGTAAAAGGGGGGGGGGGAAAGCACCCAAGCTTTCCCTCCCAAAATATCCCCCGGATGCCCGGGATATTTTGAAAAATATCCGGACAGCTGGAAAGAGCTGGAAAGCAGAAAGCTGGCCGGCCAGGTAAATTTCTGGGAGGTGGCCGGCCGGCCACCCCACCTGGTCGGCCAGCCACTCACCCTGGCCGGCCGGCCATGGCCCAAAAATGAAGGGAAAAAATCTGGCCGACCACCATGTAAAGGTGTCCTCCCATGAGTGTAGAATAAGGCCCCAAGGTCGGAATCTGGCAACTCTGAAGTAGGAGTCACAACATAGAGCTTGAAGGAGAGGCTCAAAACTGAAATGCACAATTGCTGGCCAACCACCAACTTTTAGGGTCCTCCCAGATGTGTGGAGCAAGGTTCCAAGGTCGGAAATTGGCAACACTGAAGCAGGAGCCACAACATAGAGCTTGGAGGAGAGGCTCAAAAATGAAACTTTGAATTGTTGGCCGACCAGTAGTTCTTAGGGTCCTCCCATGTCCCCTGATCACAGATATGTAGCTTTGGTTGGAAGAAAATATGCCCAGGGTGTTCAACATTGGCCCGGAAGTGAGCAAAACGGGCGCCGGAGGAGCGAAACTGGTTATCTGGGATAATTGCTGGCCTCCCACCCCCCAGTGATCTTCCTGGTGTTGAAACAGAGGTACCTGCCAAATTTGAACAAAAACTAATGAGAAATGAACGCTCGGAGACAAAACCGGGCAATTTGGGATCCCGAAAATGGGCTGCAGGTGCCGGAAGTGGTGTTCAGCAGCGAAGTGGGCATCTGTTACCCCAGTGTCCTTCAGAATGAAAAAACAGAGGTTCCTGCCAAAAATCAGAGAAAACCGATGTAAAATGAATGCTCAGGTCCCAAACCGCACGATTCGGGGTCCCGAAAACCGGCTACAAGCACCAAAAGTGGCATACGGCCACGAAGTGGGCATCAGAGGCCCCAGTGTTCCTCGGAATGATGAAACAGAGGTGCGTTCCATGAACCGGAGAAATCAGAGATGGTTGGGCGGTCCCGAACCGAGGCACACGGCCTAACGGCTCCGAAAACCGGGAACCGGGCTCCGAAATGGGCAAAATGGCCTATGGCCACAAAAAGTAGCTCACGGCCACCGGGAGATAGTCTACGGGACCATTCCCTCCCCTCAGGAAAGAAAACAGAGAAAACTGAGTCTGGTTCGCAAACCGAGATAAGGCACAGAAGAGAGTTCGGAAGTCCGGAGGCAGGGCGCACGGCCGCGACTCTGAAACTTTTGAACGAGCACAGTATGCAACATCACCAAGCGCTCAATCGGTGACGTCTGAGTCTTAAGGTCGGTCAAAAATGGGGTGTCTACAGTTGCCCCTCTTTGACAGAACTCGGAAGTCAAGAAGTGACGGGAGTGAATGTCAAAGCCCAGAGACGACCCATTTTTGACAAGGCCGAAGACTTAGACAATCATACAGGATAAACAAAGATGTGTGCCCGCAGGCGGGGGACAAAATGCAAAGCGAATAGGCACAGAGCCAGGTGATCACGCAAGTGCAGCAAGCTGTAATGAAGCAAGTATTGACAAATAAATGCAACAATTCTAAGCAAGAATGCAAAGCAACGACTACATTTCATGCAGTTAGGAATGCGGAGAACTATTCAATTCTCGTCGCGTCTCACACGGAGAAGATACGATACCTGCGCGATTCGTCTGGTCGCACCAGCCTCAAATGAACCGTACATACAATATCGTGCCTGCAAAATAGAGAAATTCAACAAGAACAATATGCTAACAACATATATTCAATGTGATTCCTGTGGTTCCGAAAGTTTGACACACACAGTGTCGGTGAAAGGATGCATCACAATGCGAGAAAATATTACGCGCGACAATGCATGTTCAAGCACAGAAGTATGATACATCAAGAAGGCACGCATAACAATGCAAAACATTCATGAGAATGCAAATTGTGAGCCAACTAATGAAAAACGAGCACAAGTCAGGATGCCCGTTTGTTGCGCAACAACGAGCTGAAAAACGCGCATTTCGGCGACGGCAACTCGATCGCGGCCTCTGATTTACTTCCCGGAGAGGTCACAACATGTTTAAAAAGGATACACTCTGATTTTGATGAATAATGATGAGACACATATCAGAAATTGCAATTAAAGTTCTGGTGGAGCAATTCGGCGCCAGAAAGTGCACTTTTCTTCAACTTTTTCAAGTCTCGGGAACTCCGATTTTCCTCAAAATTTGCAGAGAGGTAGGGGAGGGGGTGGGGAGCATGGTCGGCCAGCCCACTACCCTAGGAGAGGCCATCGGCCAGGGGGGAAAAAGTGGATGGCCGGCCGGCCAGCCAGGTTAGGTGGCCGGCCGGCCACCTGCCCTAAGTAGGGGCATTTTGGTCATTTTCGGCCATTCTATATATACACACCTCCATTGCCTCCGAAATCACACCCACAAGTGTGAAATTCTCTCCTCTTGCTCTCTAAACCATTTTCTCTTTCAGATCTGCATTTTATACGCGCCCCTCGGCCTCCCACGCAAGTTGTTTTTGCGAAATCTTTCAGTTTTAGGCACTTTGAGCCGACTAAAGTTTAACTTCGGGGCGTCTCTTCTCATTTTCACCACTTGAGGTAATTTTGTCTCAACATTTGGAAAATTTTCCCGGGAGTTGACTTTTGGTTGACTTTTCATTTCCCGAGAGTTGACTTTTGTTGACTTTTTCCAATTTTGGCTTGTTTTGCTCATTTTTTGCTCCTCTTTGCAGATTTCTCGACATGGCGGGTCATTTCCCTCGCGGTAGAGGTTTTCCAGGTACCGGAGATGATTACGACATTATGGCATTGCCCTCGAGGGTTCGCCCTTTTATTCCCGAGCGATATGCCCCAGCGGTACACAGGCTTCCGCGAGCCACTTTTCGTCATTTCACCGATTTCAACGATCGGGTACCAGGGGACCTCCTTCTGCGAGAACCGGAGCAACACCTCTCCTACGATGTTGAGGTATTTTACTTTATTTCCTGTATCTTTCGTGCATTTCGTTCCCCTGCCATGCTTAGACACACAGCTTAACTTATGGCATAGTACTTGCATCCTGAGCATGTAACTTAGCCACTTGAACTTCACGAACGCACAATACATCGCCTGATTGTGAATGTATAGTACACATTAGGTAGAACTTGAACACACAACTCAAACATTGATTTACCGAACACACAGCCCGAAGTTGAAATGAACACATAGCACATACTGACTAAGGGTAGAACACGCAGTCCCAAACTTTGATTTACTGAACACGCAGCCCAGATTTTGAAGTGAACACACAGCCCACTGACTAAGAGTAGAACACACAGCCCTGAACTCTGATTTACTGAACACGCAGCCCAGATTTGAAGCGAACACACAGCCCACTGATTAAGAGTAGAACACACAGTCCCAAACTCAAATTTACTGAACACGCAGCCCAGATTTGAAGCGAACACACAGCCCACTGATTAAGAGTAGAACACACAGCCCTAAACTCAGATTTACTGAACACGCAGCCCAGATTTGAAGCGAACACACAGCCCACTGATTAAGAGTAGAACGCACAGCCCTAAACTCTGATTTACTGAACACGCAGCCCAGATTTGAAGCGAACACACAGCCCACTGATTAAGAGTAGAACACACAGCCCTAAACTCTGATTTACTGAACACGCAGCCCAGATTTGAAGCGAACACACAGCCCACTGATTAAGAGTAGAACGCACAGCCCTAAACTCTGATTTACTGAACACGCAGCCCAGATTTGAAGCGAACACACAGCCCACTGATTAAGAGTAGAACACACAGCCCTAAACTCAGATTTACTGAACACGCAGCCCAGATTTGAAGCGAACACACAGCCCACTGATTAAGAGTAGAACGCACAGCCCTAAACTCTGATTTACTGAACACGCAGCCCAGATTTGAAGCGAACACACAGCCCACTGATTAAGAGTAGAACACACAGTCCCAAACTCAGATTTACTGAACACGCAGCCTAGATTTGAAGCGAACACACAGCCCACTGATTAAGAGTAGAACACACAGTCCCAAACTCTGATTTACTGAACACGCAGCCCAGATTTGAAGCGAACACACAGCCCACTGATTCGCACACAGCTTCTTCATTTTATTTGCACACAGCTTCTTCATTTCATTTGCACACAGCTTCTTCATTTCATTTGCTGATACACGCATTCATTCTAAATGCAGGCTAGCTCTCGCACAGTGCAAGGATATGGCTCCACTGCTGCGAGGGAGTGGTATGCCGAGCTTCCGGAAGCTGTCCAGGACTTGGTCGACTTCGCAGGATTCGGACCATTCTGCAGGGTGTTATCACACTGCCTTATCAGTAGGACATTATTTGCTGCCCTGGCGGAGAGATGGTGGGACACCACCAATTCTTTCCATTTTTCTGCGACCGGGGATATGACCATGACCCCGCTGGACTTCGCTATGCTCACCGGCCTAGACCTAGGCGGTGGACCTATTCCTTACGACGAGGATATGGGCCAGTGGGAGGCTGCTTGGATGTATCTATTGGGGGCACGCCCGCCTGTAGACAGAGGTACCGGGAGGGTCTGATATACTTGGTTCTCTTCACATTTCCGGCGGCCACAGATGGAGCCTGAGTCTCCCGAGGAGGTCGAACAGTATACCCGTGGTTTCCTCATGTTTCTCTTTGGCACCACTCTGTTTGCCGATAGAGGGAACATGGTCGGGTTGTATTTACTGAGCGCTCTGGTAGACCTATCGCAGGTCGGTCAGTATGATTGGGGCGGCGCTGGCCTGGCTACCCTTTACTGCTACATGAGCGCAGTCTCTCGCACACGGGGAGACTTACTTGGCGGCTACTGGAGAGCTTGGGAGGTACATTCTGTCCTCTTGATTTACATTTTGCTCCTCATTACTTGTTCACTGCACACACGGCGCACTTTGCATTCTGTATGCTGCCTTTTGGCCTTTTGTATTCACATCCCGCACTGCTTTTCTCAGCTATGGGTATATGCATATTTCCCCACATTAGCTCCGGAGATGGAGGTGGCAGGGCCTCCTATGACTCCATTTTCATTGATGTTTGAGGGCGAGCACCTATCGAGGCCTCGAGAGACTCTCTTCCATCTGCGACAGTACTTTGACACTGTTCGGGCGACAGAGGTATTTCAGAACTCTCAGTTCCTTTCATTTCATCTTTGATCTGCTCTACATATTCTGATTTCTGATTGATTATGCACTGGTTATCCGCAGATCACTTGGCAGCCTTGGGCAGTGTTTGGCGACGATCTCGAGAATCAGTACCTTGGAGGGTCGACTAGTTCCCAGTATAGGTTCCTGCTCGAGGGACCAGTCGGTAGGGCTTGGTTCCTGGGGGAACGCTTTCAGCGTCAGGTGTGGGGGTATGATTCTCAGGACCCTCCTGCTGTGCCTCCACCCACTATGCGGACTGCCGACAGGCTATCTGCTGAGAAGGTCATTAGGGACATGCAGGGCACCGATGCTTTGCTATATCTTGTTGAGGGGAACTACGCCACCTATCGCCGCATATATCTGATGCCCCCCTTGACGAGAGTGCGGGTTCCACCACTGAGGCCTACCGGCGCACCATCTTCGAGTCGTGCTCGTGCTACAGACATCCCCTCTTCTAGCAGGGCCGGTGCATCTATAGGTAGAGGCAGTTCGATTCCTTCGATCCCTCCGACTCTCGATCATCCTGGATGGCCAGAAATGCCGACTGAGTTGACGAGTTGGCAGTATGGGACCACTTCTCCGATCCCGATCCCGATGGAGCCTCCGATGCCTGGTCACAGATATGTCAGTGATCCTGACTCACCACCGGTATGTTCTACCATTTTCATTTGTCACACAGACATTTTGGCAGTTACTTATTTATTGATGAGTTGAGCTTGTGTCTGCAGCCACCTCGGGAGTACATAGATCAGATGCTCGGGGTGGTAGCCTCACTTGAGGGGATGGTCCTGCGTAGAGAGGCACAGATGTCCATCATGGGCTTCCAGGTACCCTTCATCTCTCTTGTATTTATCATATTTCTGTCTATATGCTGGTTTTGAGCATTCTGCTGCACTGATAGGTTGTGTAGAACACATCTGGCACACACCCCACTCACATGCTGTACTTGCACCTACTTTTTGTGTTTGAACTGATGTATTGCACTTTTCATTTTCAGATGCCTCCCGTATATGCTTCGACACGGGGCGGGCCACCCGGGTCTTCTCAGAGGGGTCGAGGTGCTAGACCTACTCGAGGTACTGGGCTTCGAGGAGCTGGGCCATCCAGGCCTTACCGAGGAGCTCGAGGAGCGGGGTCGTCACGCAGACGCAGGGCACCCATTGTTGAGGAGGAGGAGGAGGAGGAGGAGGTCGCAGAGCGTGTGTCAGAGACATCTCCTGGGGAGGGAGGTTCCGGTCTTGGTTCCGGAAGCGGAGACGAGCCTGAGGGGGATCCGGAGGATGACAGCTCTGACCCAGATGACGATGATGGTGCAGAGGTTATCCCACAGAAGAGGATGAGAGGGCCTCCTCATTCCCGTTCCCGAGGATACTGATATGAGTTCCTGCTTTATTTTACTTTTTTAGCTAGTAGTTTGTAGCACTTTGCACATTGTTAGGCAGTTTTATTTTCTGTAAAACTTGTACCTTTATTTGTTGAAAAACATGATGGAATGAAACAGCTTTTGAAAAGATGTTGTATTTGAAATTTCTTAGCATCGCATCGCATCACTTTATTTTGCACAAAATGGAATTGAATGAAAATGTGCCTCATGTATTTACCGGGTCAGGTAATGAACCGACGCAACAAATCAAAACAAACCGACCCACTAAGAAATAACAGAATCTTAGCAAGTTTACAACTCGATAAACAAAGTACAACAATGTTAACGACTCAATAAACAAGACTTAACAAAATTGTGTAACCAAAGGGTAACAACTCAAAACATAAAATGCGACAGCTCGACAAACTTACAACTCGATAAACAAAACAACAACTCGATAAGCAAAAACACAACAAAACGTATTTCAGACAGACGATCTGGATGATGGGAGGCCTTCGACATTCCCGATGCTTAGAAATGCTTCAAACTTCTTTCCGGAGGGCAAGACAGGACCAAAACATGGCCGAAAGCATTTTGTAGCTAGAGAACGGAGGGTGGCCGGCCTACTAGAATAGGTGGCCGGCCGGCCACCCCTCCCGTGACCTCCAAAATTTTGACAAGT